>JAEIIF010011274.1:0-11373 GCA_018874455.1 Drosophila trapezifrons
TCACTGCGTTGCAAACTTCTGACTAAAATTATAATACCCTGCAAGGGTATAAAAATTTCATAACTCTATCTGGGAATATCAAAAGATTACCCAAGTAGAGTTCCCTGTAAAGGGAGTGACAAATGCCAATCCATAAATATTCATATTAACAATATATCTGGAAACACTCGGTTTGATCTTTGGCGCACTTATTTGCACTTTGCCAGCTGCAACTCAGAAGGACCTTCTGGTCACCACAGCAGGATGGGAAAAATGAGCCAAGGACAAGGACCGAGCTGGGATGGGAGTATCAATTACATTGCCTTGTTGCATTCCCCAGGACTCATGCATTTATTTACGAAATTTCCCCAGCAGGACCCCGGGCAGGACTTCAAGCGACATCGATTGAAAAGCCGAAGAAGGAGTCGAACGCTGAAGGAGTGCCCTTTCGACATGTTTTCCCTATGCATGCAAATCCCGGCCTAATCTGCTGCACATTCAAAGCTATTTTCATGCCTAGGCCCGTCTCTCTCTCTCTCTCTGTTGCTCTTTGACAACTCTGCTTATTGTCTGCTTCAGATTCAGCTTTGGCAACCCTGGCTCCCTGCACCCCCCCTAGCCCTGACATTGTCCTTGTTGTTTTCCTGCTGGCACTCCTGTTGTTGTTGATAAATTTACACAAGTGTATGACAAGCTTTCAAATGGTAATTAATATTCATCTGAGAGAGAGTAGGAGCTTGAGCGGGGGAGTCCCCTATCTGAAAAGACAACTACAGGCTAGGCGGCCCTTCCCCAGTTTTCCATGATCCGAAAGTCAACTGTAGCCGGCAGCAAGGCAGCTCCACAGGGAGAAAAACTCCTGACAGGAAATGTATTAAAAAGAAAGGCTTTTGATTTTGTACTTTTAAAAATTCCTCATATTTCTGGCTAATATCTCCCTGCTCTCTATATTCTAAGTAAGCTTTTTGTATAATTTTTCTCGGTGCAGAAATGCCGAGGCAATGTCTGTGGTTAGATGACAAAAGCAGATCCAGACCCGGGAACAGTCTCTCAGCCCTTTCTTCGCACTCCTTGGCCCCCAGGGCTTTAGCCTTCATCCTTCCTCCTTCGCCTTGCCCCATTCTCTAGTCTCTAGTCTCGATTCTCCATTCCCCATTCTCCATTACCGATTCCCCATTCTCCACTCTCCCATTATGCACACCCCTTTCTCATTGTCTGGCCTGGCGCTATTGTCTTCCAGCCCTTTTCTCGTTTTCTGGGCGTTACTCATCTCTGTGCCGCTGCCGGCTGTCTGTCTGTCTGCTGGCTTTGTGTTTGCAGCTAAATTAAAGTTGTCATTTTTCAAGTGAACGCACAAAAGTATGCAATGCGCCTAATAAATTTCTGCCTGGCATATCCTGCTTTTCGGGCGAGGCTCCTCCACTAGGCTCGACTCGACTCGACTCGACTCGCATAGGCATAACTAAGGGAGGTGCTACGGGGTTAGTTATGGAGCAGTCGTAACTCCCTCCAGCACACACACACCGCACACACACTCCTAGGAGATGCGCTAAAATGTTTTCACAACAGCTTAAAAGTCGGCTACACTTTTTGCGAGTGTGTGTGTGTGCTCCGTGTTTGTTTGCTTGCATCTGTAGTTGTTGTTTGTGCTGCAACTTAAGTTGTAAATGAAGATTGCGTCGGAAATTGCACAGTCTTCGTTGCCACGCCTCCCGTCGTCCCTCGCCCCTCGAGATGTGCGTGCAAATTTAATGAAGCTGCCACACACACACACACGCTGCCGAACACACCCACTCCGGCACTCACACTCTGGCAAACACTCGAGCATGCTCGAGCTTCAAGCTCTTCTGTGGCATACGCTGCACCGCATAAATTTCTGGGCGGGAGAGGGCTTGGAGTGGGCTGTTTGACAGTTGATAAAATGCTGCTTCTTGACAACAATCAAACGTGTTTTCCACACTCTGCTCATTAGTCCTCCAAGGACTTCAGTACCTTAAAGTTGCTAAATTTGGCATTTAGTTTAGTGAAAAACAATTGATCGGGTAGAAGAATCTCTAGAGAACATAAATATAATATATTTTAGGAGAGGACGTAGAGTTCCCCAAGGCCTGGCATACTTTTAGGCTCTTTTATAGCTGTTTTTAAATCACCAATAATAAAATATGAGATACCGCTTATTACATTTACTGCCTGTAGAAAAATATAGATTTTTATCGATATTCATACCTCCGTTTATTAGAAATAAACCGCACTTTGACATGTTCCCACCCCGTTTTTGTGTCCACAAATTGATTGCCTTGCTTGAGGCGCTGTCATCCGCTTAATTGCACTGTTTTTCGAACATTTTGCGTACTAATATTGGTTTTCATTCGCCCACATAAATCAGGCTGTGTTTTACGCAATTATTGCAAATAATTTTTTGCAAAAATCGCTCAGCTTTCCAGGAAGCCGAACACTCGCATGACAATTATGGCATTCGATGCAGCGGGGGCGACGGGGCGATGGGGCGATGGGGCGACCTTATCAATATGCAAAAAAGCCGTGTCCTTTTATGGACTGACAAAACGATGGCCGCCTAAGGGCGGATCGGACAATCAAGCTCTGACATAATTACATGCTCGTACATGCATCTATATGCATATGTCCCTATATGTCAGCCCGATAACGGGGGCGGTGGCGCGACTGTCACATTTAACTGGCAAAAATTTCATCGATTTTTTCCCCTTACATTTTTTCGCGTTTGTCCAGGCAAACATGCAAATGACATCGAGTTGAGTTTCATTTTGGACCCACCAGGCCTTTTTTTATTGCATTAATTTAACATTAATTTAATGCACTCGAGTCGGCGTGTTTGTGTTGTCTTTAACAATATTATTCTGTGTAAGCGGCGATCGGAATTGAAACGGAAAGAGTGGTTTACCTTTTGAAATCATAAGTTGCGCCGTGCATCAAGGCTTCTTTGTTCTAAGCAAAGTCCTTTTCTAATTAACTTCTGCTCCCATTCAACCTGCCTATTTGCAAATCAGAGTATTTACCTTTGCCATGACTCGTGCACGGAAAATAAAGTTGTTTGGAAAGAAAAATAAATATTATTTAATTGGGAAGAAATAAATCGGAACTTTGTTAAGGTTTTTTATTAAGAGTAAGGCGTAAGGACAATGTAAATGAAGGTTTTTATGGGAGAAAACACTTCTTTATTTTATTTTCTCCTATTTTCAGAGCTCCCTTCCACATTTTCTCTCTCTGCAGGAGCTCTCCACCCATGCGGCTCAGAAACTCGTGCTGAATCACGGACCAAACATTAAACAATAACTCGCAGAGGCAGTCAATACCCTCGGCTCAACTTAACTCGACTTGGCTCCGGCCCTTCCCCTTCCCCTTCCCCTTCCCCCTTCCCGTTACCCACACTGTCAACAGAGCGCCCCTCGTTATGCAACGCATTCTGCAGAGTGGCGGCGTGTGCGTGCGTGTGAGTGCGAGCCTTGCACTGAGCGTTGATTAGGTTAATGTCCTTAAGGCATAAGAACAGCTGGCAATCCCCGTCTCCATGGCCAGCTTCGCTCCTGCTCCGCCCTTGAGCCAGTGCTGAGCAGCTTATGGTTCGCCCGCCTCTCCTGGTCCGCAGGATATATGATACGGTTGTGGGTGCTCCTTGCACCTGGGCCCAAAAACGGAGAGGCAGCAGCAGTAGCAGCAGCTCCTGTATGCAGCCGCTTGCCTTGTGCATTGTGTTTAAGTTCCACAACGTCGACAACTTTGCCAACCGCCACTTAATGCAAGCGCTGAGCTCGGCGAGTCCTGGTGGGACGGGGCGGGTCCTGAAACGGGGGCGGAGCGGTGCGACAGCGGATGAGGGGGCGTGGCACGACTGCACTTTGCCTGGTGTGCGGTGGCGGCTTTTGTGGCAAGCCAGCAAACAGCAGAGGCAAAGGCAGCAGGAGCAGCAGGAGCAGTAGGAACAGTAGGAGCAACACCCCCTCATTACTGTCATTGGCAACTAAAAGGCTTTTAATCGCTCCCGAATGCTCGCTCTCTCTCTCTCGCCAGATTATTGTGCGAATCTAGATATATGCCCGAGTTATTCCTTGCGAAGGCTGTCGAGAATTAATTGACATTTTACCGCATTCTGCTAGCTTCAGTGGATTTGATGGGGTGCCCGATATAAATTTGCTGACGTTATGAACTAATTAATATCCTGCTGTCAACTGAGGCATGTCTCCAACTAATTTGCACCTATATTGCTGGTATCCTTGGGTCGTGCACTAATTTAGTCTGGATAATGAGACCGTAATGTGAATTTGTACTCTGACAACGGCACGAACTCATTTGTATGTTCCTTTAAATTCTTAGCTTAATTTGATTCAGGTTTACTTTAAGGCTGATATATTCCTGGCAACATTTGCTGGATGACATAGCTAAAAAGACTACGTGATGCTTTCTCCAGCCTCTTTTTGGCTAAGTGGACGAGCGAGTTAATGCGTGATGCATTGTTCTTTTATGATTATGCATGGAGCCGGTCGCCTGTGACCTTCCGAGGCCACTGGCCTAATGTTTGTGGCTAATACTTGGGCCCATATACGCAAAGCTCCCCGCCCCCCTGGAGTCCGTGGAGCCCCTGGAGCAACCACATTCCTTGGAAGTGCCGCCCCGTTGCACAGACCACACCGCACTTCACTACACACAAGACACACAAACACCGACAGAATGCGAGGACAATGTCGGCGACATTTACACAGTGTCAACTATAAGAGAGGGCCGAAGGACGAGGCAGAGAGCGGGCCAGGTGCAATTGGGATCCTTTTGGCCAGGTGCGTTGCCGTGGCCACACCTGCTCGCTCCCTGCGCTGTCTCTGCTTTGCAATTGTGTCAAATTAATTGTCAACTGTTGTCGCTCTGCTCCACTTCACTCTCTTTCTGGCACACACACACACACACACACACCGTGTGTGCGGCCGGTGTGTGCTTTGTGTGGCCGTCTCTGTCGTCTGTTTGATAAATTGCATTTAATGGCTGCCGCCAATTAAGAGCAATTTTTGCTGCCGTTGCTGCTCGGCATTTTTGTTGCCTGTTTTTGCCCGTTGCCCGTTGCCAGTTGCCAGTTTGTCCCCTTTTATTTTGCCCCTGTTTCTGTCTCTGTCTCTGCTCGGCAGTTGCTTTCAATTTGGCCCGACTGCAGTTTTAAAGTGACATCACAGCCGGCAGCAGCAGGAGGAGCTGCTCCGGGCCAGCACCAGGCCTAATAGAAATTGATAGCTGCCTCAGGACCCTGGCAGGATCCCGCCCAGCTGACCACGTTCTCCGGCCATATTTCTCACTTCAGCACGCGCGGCGTTACAAAAATTAGATAAAACATTACGGGGCTACGTATATTAAATGCAAGAAACTCGTTGCCCGGGTCATTTGGCGTCTATAAAAAAAAGAAAGAGCCTCTATCTGCCTTTGCCTCCCGGCCGTTGCCGTTTGCTCCTATTTCTGCCATCACGACTTCTTTGGTATTATTTATGTCGCCCGGCGACTCTGCCAAAAAGGTCGCCACTTTGTCCCATCAGCCTCTGCATTGTCGTTGGCAGGGGTATTTATGTTTTGTTATCGGGTTTGTTAAAAATACTGGATGTCCATGGGGTATGCTGAATCGGAGATAATGGACAGAAGTCCTTTAATTATGATTTAATAAAGTTTAGTTCTCTTTGACATTAATAAATTGATAAAACCTACAGAAACTGAGGGGTGCTCGACTTTTTCTTAGTTGTCTTTCGAGATATATCTCTTAATAAATTAAAACTGTTTACGATGTAGTTTCAAGATGGAAAAAACAAGACGAAATACAAATTCTTAAATCCACAATCCTACTTATTCAGTTTAAGAAGAACAGAGACCCCTCAAGTGACAGAGTATTCCGAATTGGACCCATCGGAGATGTTCGCCTTGCGCCATTCGCTGCTGCTGGTCATTAGGCGTAGCGTACTTAGCGGCTACGTGCTGTGACCATCGCCAGCCGCAAATTAAGTATACGCCGCGTTGCGCCACCGACTCGCCTGGAAGTATGCTGCAGTTTCGCGTTGCCCGAACAAACAAATGCCGAGACAACAAACAAGAACCGAGCGATGGGAGAGTGGACGACAGAGCACTGGACAAAAGGGGCAGCGGAAGAGCAGTCAAAATGCCAGGCTATGTCCTGACGGCTCTCCTATGAGCGAGCAAGAAGCTCCGTTTTGTTTGCGCGTCCCTCTGCCTCTGTTTGTTTGTTCACTTTTGCTCCGCTTCCCTCGCCCGGCCCTCTCTCCCCGCGGAGCCTGAATTAAGCGCCAAAAAATGTGCGCGGCACGTAAATAACTCCACACAGTCGCGTTTGGGGAGCAAGGAACAAGGAGCAAGTAGCGGGGAGCAAGGAGCGGGGAGCAGGGAGCGAGAAGCATGCAGCGGGAAGCGGAGAGCGAGGAGCACGGATCACGGAGCCAGAACGGAGGTGGCACGTGACCAAATTTCGATGGCAACTTTGTTTGGGGATGCGCTCCCGACTTTATCATGTTTTCATTTCGCGGCGTTGGCTTTTTAATTTGTGCACATTTACGGGGGGCCGTGGCGGGGGAGTGGCGTTTCCTATATAATTTTTTACTTGCAGATGTGAGACGACTCTTTTTTAGTGTTTTTCGTTATTCGCCCCGCTGCAGTGGCAGTGGCCGTGGCAGTAGCAAATTAATGCAAATAAAACGAAGCGCCGCGCAATAAAATGTTGTTTGCCTCGTTGTTGTTGCTGCAAAAGTCTGCAGCATAATTTATTTACTTTTGCTTTGACTTTGCCGCTTTCGGTTTGCAGACTATTTTTCTTTTTTTCCCCTTTTTGCAATGTTTTTGTGGGGCGTTGGGAAATGCGCAATTAAAATGATAATTTTCCACAGTGGCACCACCGTCGTCCTCGGTTTCGGGTGCAACTGCATTTCGCACGTTCAGTGAATTATAACCTGCCGCATAAAAGTAAGCTATAATTTAGCGCTTAAATGATGCGTGCTCTAGCCTTCCGCTCTTCCTGGCCATTTTCCCGGGCAATAGTGGCAGTCACTCCCTGAATTTGTGTCCCTCCCAGCCCTCCTCCAATCCGTTCGGACTTTATTGCATTCCTCGCACTCGACCATTTTTTATGTGCTTTAATTAATTCGCCTGACCACTGGCCCAAAAAGGAGGAGGAGCAGGAGCAGGAGGAGGCGGAGAGCTAAGCAGAAACACACAAAAAGGCAAATCTTATTAACTTTGGCAGGCCGCCTTTTCCCCCTTTCGACCGGCTCACAAATCCAATAAGACAGCAGGGCAGCTCACAAAAAAATTCGCATTCAATAAAAATCAATAATCGGAGAGAAGGCGGGGGCGGATGCGGAGGAGAGCCTGATGAAGAAATAGCCGTAATGCTTTGCTTATTACCTTCCAATTCATTAAACCTGCCGTCAAGCCGGCCAACCACCTTTTCCCCTCTTTTCATCTCGGATTTCACCCAAGTGGTCAGCCCTTTTCACTTTCGCACTGACGTGGAAGCGGTCCGAGCTCGAGAGATTTTTCCGAGCTTTTTTTCGGAGGAAGATTGTATGTGAGTTTTGATTGTCTCTTCGGTTCAGTGCATTTCTTTTTTTGGCTCGAGAAATACGAAAGTTTGCTTACGGAATGTGATGGATAAGGGTGACGCACTTTGGGATCTTAAATTATGGTGATACATCGAAAATAAATGGAATAAATTGAGTGATTACTCTACAATTACTTGTGAAATAATTTCTATAATAAACTCTTTAAGGTTATTTTTTACAACACCGAAGAAAGTGCAAATTATGATGTCCAGAGCTCTCTATCACACCCCCAACAAAGGCCACATAATTATATCATTTTTACGGTGTGAAACTTGCCAGCTTTTATTTTATTTCTGCGGCCATCGTCTCCAGTTCCCATTTAAATCAATAAATCACTCGGGCCCCCAGTAATTCGTTGGCATCCATTTGCACACACACATGCTGAGAACGGGAACTAAAACTAAGGCAGCAGGGAGCGAGACAACAAAGCCCGAGCTGACCCATCCAATTCCGATTCCAGCTGCCGGCTCGGCACATTCAATCATTTTTACACCCTCCAGAAGTGGGTCCTATCAGGCGTAAATAATCAGAAACGCTGGCTAAATAATAAATACATGTGTGTGAGTGGATTGTCTGGCGCTTCCTTGGGTCCCTTGGTCAGTCCTCCGCTGACCAATCAACTGGCATTAATGGCCAGTCCCAGCGAGGCACTTAGACTCACTTCGAGTGGCATGAAAAATGATGCAGCCACCGTCCGTCTCCGTCCGTTCACCTTGCTCAAGCAACATGAAAATAAATATTAAATAATCATTTATTTTCACAAAAAAGTTTCTGGTTTATTTTTTTATCCATTTATTGTTTGCTTTTATGTTTGTTTGCCTTCACTTGGACACCCGCCGCCGCCTCTTCCGCTGCGTACAACGGTGCGTATGCGCGTTGTGCCGTGAGAGGAGGGAAACGCCTTCTTGCTTAACGCCTCAGTGCATTGCATTGACTTTGGGTGTGTGACTACTGTGTATGTGTGTGTGAGGGAGGGTGTCTGTAGCCCGAGGAACCAGGTCAGCCTATAAAGCCTGCGGCAGCTTTTATGGCCATATTAAATGTGTGGCCCGTTCAAGGGGCATTTATTTGATTTAATAAATTTACTATTGTTATGTACTTTCAGCAGCCAAGGCAAACTTACTTTATTTCAGGTATTTTTCCCCAGGAATTCGTATATCCTATTTCTGTGGCTTTTGTGGATACATTAGAGTCGATTAACATGTATCTATTGATTGATTTACAAGAAAAATAATTGTTAACCCAGGAATGACATTTTATTAACTAGTTTTACATCGAATTTATGTGATTGCACAACGAGTTCATTGGTATTCCATTTTTATTGCCCATTTTGATATTCACTTTCGTTCTCGCCCGCTTCGTTATGATTTCCACCCGGAGACAAAAGCAATAATTTTCCACTTGCAGCATTCCTTGTACATTCCACCGCCAGCCAGCAAAGCCACAAAATGTGGAAAATTGTGTTAAATGTTATGCGAAAATGCACAAATTGCCAGCCAGGGCCGGGCAAGGTGTGAGCGGAGCCGAGCTGAGCTCAGACCGGGAAAGCAGGTGCTCGACAAAATAAATTTTAATAAACAGAGCGCATACGTCAAACGGCAGACACACACGTCTCTGCCGCACCCACACTCGCATGTGCTGCCACACACACTTGTGCACGTAATTGGCGGCAAAACAATTAGTAGCATTTTACAGTTTAGAGCTTACAGCTTACAGTGGCTGCCTCTAAAATATATTTTGCAGCAAGCTGCACACGAAAGTATGCAGCGGCAATGCTGCAACAAAAGCTGACGAGCTGACTAAGTGGCAAATGTGATGAGCTCTTGGCAAGACAGGGACAGGTGAAAGGGTGAGCAGTTAAGCAGGCGGGCAGGTGAGGGCAACAGTTGGCAGGTGAGCTGCGTAAGCCAATGCCAAAGCGTGGAAACTTCTGACACACTTTCGCAATGGAAATGCATTTGACGAAGAGAATAGGCCACCCACTTGGCTGTAATAAATTACGGTAATTCAGAAAACTCTTAGTGGAGGCGGCAAAAGATACAGATACAGGGTTTCTTTGCTTTAAAAAAAAATAATTGGTAGTTCGTGATTACTTGTATAATTATAATATACTGACAGAGGAGCAAGGAGGCTTGAATGAAGCACAAATTAAAGCATATCCGGCCATCAACCCTTAGTTCTGTGATAGTATTAATATAATATGTAATACCTTCAATTTCAAGGATAACCCTCACTTTCCAAGGCCCCTGCCTTCACCCTGTATCGCCGAAGCGTAAGTCCCTGCCAGGCTGAGCAAAGAAAGCAAAAGCCGAGCCAGAGAAATGAGTCAAAGGAAGCTGGCAATATGTGTGTCGCAATTTCCGTTTGAAGTGCACTTCCTGCCAGCTCGCAAATGTCATGCAAAATTCCCGCTGCAATTGCACCTGCTCGTGCTCGTCAAGGTTGGCTCGCTGATTGCCTTGCATAAGTTCTCTCAGCTTCCACTTTTTGCACTCAGCTCGCTGGCTGTCGCCAAGTCGCTGGCTTAATGGAAAGCCGTGCTCCGTCAGGGGAAAATACGGCGGAGAACACGTGTGTGGCCCACTTAAAGCCAGCGACGAGTCAGCGCTTCAACCAGCCGATATCAATATTCCCCCATAACCCATTATAAACAAACTGTCGAGCTTCCGCTTAATTTCATCTGCCGACGTCCGCTCTCGGATTCAATTTTGCGAGAAAGTTGCAGCAGCTGCTTGCAGTTGAAGGAAATCAAATTGAATATAAAAGTTTCTTTTTTCTGGCCAAGTGGCCCCCGGCGGCGGAAGTGCCAGGAGTACGACCACATGGCGAATGCTTGATATTTCGCAAAAGGAAGCTCTCCCCACCAGCCACCAGCCACCGCCACGGCCGAGATGACAGGCAGCAACTGGCCACTTCAAGTGCAACTGTTGCACATCAAACAGACATCAAAGTGTGCAAACATGATGGAGAGACAGCCAAGTGGACACGCCGGGAATGCGAGGAGGAGCAGCTAGATACAGATTGCAACTGCCATTGCGACTGCAGTTCAGTTGTCGAGACTTTTTCCCAGAGAACTCGGAAAAGGTTAGCGGACTCCCAGCTTGTGCCAGCTTGTGTGTGTGTTTGAGCACTCTAGACGAGCTCATCAGTCGTCATGGCAATCATGCACACAGCATAGGAGGAGCGCATCCGGGGCAGCCTGGCCCTGGCACTTGAAGACGCCTCCAATCTCGCCAAGAGATTCCATCAACTCGATCGGAACTCGATCTCCTCGAGGTGACAACAGCCTGAAAGTGGGTCGTTGAAATTGATCGGGGAGCTTGACCTTTCCTCCCCCCCTCTCTCCCCTCTCCGGGCATATTTGCTCGGTTAACAAGCGAATTTCCATTCCACGTCAATGGCTTCATTGTACCTCCAGCCGAAGCCAATCTCGTTTCCATTATGGCGCCCAGTGCCTTGCGCCAGGAATCTGCTCTCCGAAAGCGAAAACATAATGAAAATAATTCGCCGAGGAAAGTAATAAAGTGGCAGCCTTGAAGGCAGCAAAGTACACACGTACAGAGAGGAAAAAATATGAAAAGTCACAGCTTTAAAAAAGAGATCTTTAAGCTACAGATTTCTTATTTTAATTATCTTCTTATGTGGTCATTATCCTTTCCAGAACTCCTTGGTTTCAACAGTAATAAGAAGTATATGTATCAAGCTTTGTTCACACATGAACATATATATATGTATGTATATATACAAAACTATACAGCCCTGAGAGGGATCTAGGCATGTC
>JAEIIF010011300.1:0-16542 GCA_018874455.1 Drosophila trapezifrons
AATCGTATATTTTTAGTTTATTTCATATATTTTATAATTTATTTATTCATATATTTAATCTCATATTTAATAACTTCTATATTTTTCCAGTGCACTTATTGATAGCCAGCCGGATAGTCGGGGGCCTTTGGGTGGTGGCTGTGTTCCACTTATTGATTTCAATTAACATGCAACAGCATGTCTTCCCGCTGCAGCATGCAACATCCCCCATTGTTGCTGCCGCTTTTCAATCTTTTCATAGGCTAATGTTACACTTGTGCGTCGTTAGAGCTTGCCCCTTGCATTGACCCCATATTCCGCCCGCCGATAACCGACCACCAGCCACCCGCCCACCATTTCGAGCCCCCCCGCTGCGCAGCCTTTGTGTGTCTGCAGGCCGGGCTGCTGCTGCCGCCCCTTTGTTGCCTGCTGCTGCTCCGAGTCGGGTCTCCAATAATTATCAATTTTGCAAGAGAGTTTGGATATTTTGTGCGCCTTTGTTTACTTACTTGTTTTTTGGTTTAAGGCATTCAGCTGCTATTTGCCTGGCAAACAGTGCGTATGCGTGTTGTGTTTTGCGGTTGCCCAGTAAATTGTGGCCCAGAGAGCTGGCTTTGGGAATGTGCCAAATGAAAAATCCAAGTTCTACTCAGCTGATTAAAATATATGTACAGGCCGAGGGCAAGTGCAATGCAATAAATAAAAGACAGTCCTTCGTTGGCTGTATTGGCATTGAACGAGGGGAATCCGCTGTGCAGAATCCGTTTTAAGAGTTTAGTTTTAAACAAAAATTCTCACTTTATTTCGCATTTACATAACTGTTAACTTAAGAGCTAGACTGCATCTATTTATGTACATTGAAGTTATACGAGAGAGTGTGGTGGGGAGGGGAGGCGTACACGTGTGGTTTCTTGAGTATTTAGTTAAATAAGTTAAATTTGACTTTTGCGGCCACTGTGGTGGCCATGGAATCAGCGGAATTCACCGCCAGCCGCCTCAGAAAAAGGTTTCTCGGAGCTCTCCTTCGATCCGGAGCTAATGTCCAGCCATTTATTACTTCAACTTAAAGATGTGGGTCATCCTTCGACTATTTTCTCATTGGGTTATTTTTTGGGGGTATTCTGTGCTCAGTCTTTAAAGTAAACTGTACGATTCCTATGTATTTTGTGTGCGTACTTTATGCTCGATGGCTGCGGTACACTGAAAAGATCGCAGTTCAAGGAAAAATGCTGTCGAATGCTTGACTCTCTACCGATTAGGTTTCAATTAGAAAATATTTAAATTTGTACAAAAGGTCAAGAATAAATAGACAATGTTTTGGGCATGAGACAAAAGGATTTAAGTCTGTCTGAATCAGAGTCAAGCTTAAATTCGGTAATGAAACTTTCTTAATTCAGGCATTAAGTTCGTGAATTATTTTCTCAGTGGTGTGTGGCTGTGTGTTTGTTGTGTGTGGCAAGCATTTTAAGCCCACTGTTATTGTGGTTTTCTCCTGATCCTTCTCCATCCGTTGGCTCCTTTTGTCGCCTCTCTCTTCTTCTTGACTTTCAGCCCCTCAAACTGCCGTGACTGTGTGTGTGTGTATGTTTCGTTGAAAGTGTGTGTTCCGAGTGTGTATGTGTGTGTGTGCTTTTAATAGCCCAATTTTTTCAGAGCCTTCAGGTCTACATCGCCATAGTAATCCTCGCTGTAAAAAGGAGAAACGGGAAGTATTAAGTAAATAAAAAATTCCTTGTTAAATAACATTCAAAAGGGAAATTTCGTTTTTAGGGGTTTCCTTGGCCCGGCTCTGATTTGTTTAATTAAATTGTTTTGTGTCTTGCCAGTCACGCTCGGAGGAATTTTTGCGATGTATGCATGTACATGGTTAACAAGTCAACAGAATTTGATTAGGTAACGCAAAGGCATTTTATTTTTGTCGAGTCCGACTTCTGTTTCATTTTCCCTCTGGGTTTCTTCATTTTTTTCCCTGAGCCCCGAAGAGCTCGTCGGTTTGTGTTGTAAATTGACAAAGGAAATATTTATTAAGACCGTAATTAAAAATAATATTGTTAAAATCTTGTTACGAGTCCCGTGGACGCGAGGGCAGCTCACCCCACTCACAAGGATTTGTGGCCTGGCCAGATAAAATGGAATAGCGAGGAGGAAAGAGAGAGCGGGAGCGAGCAAAGCAACAGGACGTCAAGGATTAAAAGACGCTAGCTGGTTTGGCTGCCTTCTGGCCGCAATAACAACATTATCAGCGAACAACAAATTGCCTTTAAAGCGCAGGCAACAAGGACAAGTGCGATGGCAAGGAGACGTGGCATGCCTCTTGCTGCCAGGACATGCATGTCCTCTTTGCCCTCTTTCATCTGAGACACTTGGAAATAAGAGGAGTACTGAATAATGTTTCAAATAAAAGTACTAGAACAGGATTTCGCTTTCAAAGACCTTCCAAATATTTACAATGAATTAAACTCTTAAATTCCGTTTAAGTCTGAAGTGAAAATATTCAATAATTCTTTATAACAATCTAGGCTCCCTCTTTTTTTAAGTGCATCCAAACTTGGCTTCATATAAAATGCGCGCTGTGTGTGCGGATCTGGGCAGCGAATGACAAAAAGCGCAAGGCTATTAAATTAAATTAAATGGAATTGACCAAAAACCAAGGACAGCACTGGGTCCTTGTTGAGAAGTCAGCACCATAAATGTTGCGGCTTAGCCGCTGCCCTGATGAAGACGCGGATCATGACGGCGCGGAGGGTGTAAGCTGCAAAATATGGCTCTTGTTTAGTGGACCAAAATTGTTTTTCTTTTATTTACGTTTCTATTTTATTCGGGGCTTTCATGGCCAAGAAAACCCAGAGCCCTCGACGGACTACTGGTGTTGTATATATATATAAAGATATATATTGACAAGCAGTTGCCGGCTCATAACTTTTCTCAGTCGCAGCCTGGCAGCTAACCTGCCCCCTAGTTTTATGTTCTGGCTGTGCGTTTATATCATCATTAAAATTAATTAGAGTCAAAATGTTAAAAGGATTTCATTGCCAGGCGGACAGACACACAGACTGGCAGGGCAGTCAGCCCGGCTATTATCCGTCAAGAGTTACTTTCCAGTTACTCAACTGTGGTTGCCCAGTGACTGCTGCACGGAGAATAAAGCCAGCTCTGCTCTCTCAAAGATAATATTTGTAATAAGTTAGTTTCGGGTAATGAAATCTCTCTTAGACTAGGGAAACTGAGCAGTTTTAGGGTAATATTTATGCGAAATTTGCTGGATTACTTCTCAGAGAGCTATCAGATGGCAGATATCTCAAATGCATATTTGGCTGAACACTTTGTTTTTTTAAGTGTTTCAGTAGCTGCTGCAACTTTGTCAGAGTCGAAACTATTTTTGTTTATAAAACACTTTGATGTGCATTGCGTTTCCAGAGTAACCCGCTTCTTGGGTTAATTTTTTACTTCCTTTTTTCAGCTTCAGCTGACCTCAGTTAGCCGCAAACATAAGCAGAACGCACGGCGAGCCAAAGGACTCTAATGGGCAGAGATCTGGCAACTTTTAATTGAAGATTGCTTACTTGCTGCACTTAACTGCCAGCCCGCAGCAACAACAAAGGCGGAGAGAGCATTCCAAAATATATTAAAGTAAAAGATGGCATCCAGCGGTTAGTGTGTGGTCCCCAGTGCCAGCGAAAGGAGCAAGGGATAACGCCAGAGTGGGGACGGCATGGGGCATTAAGAGCTGAGCCAAGAGCAACATCAAGCTGAATGGATGCAGGCGACTTTATGTTCATATTTGCCCGAAAATTCCGAGAGCTCTTCACGCGGCTTTTCTATGCCAAAAGAGCTTATGCGACACACAGGGACGTACACGGGAGAGGGCTGAAAATGTCCTTCAGCCGCCCCGAAAGCAGCGACAACTTGTGCCTTGAGTTTGTATAGTTTTATAATTTTTATTTAATTAGTTTTAAAACTTTTTTCCAGTGTGTGTGTGTGCGAACCATAAATGCACACAAGCACAGGTTCCGAGTGCACTGAGAAGATAAATATTTACTAAGATGGCAAGGACTCTGATACTATTATATTCCAACTTAGAAAACATAGAAGTACGCCTTGTATTATGTAGAAAAATTACTTTAGGGTCAAATAACTACGAATAAATGATAACAAGGCTTCAGAATAATTGTTCCTTATTTATTTATTTATTTTTCCCGGTGCCCACCCACACAGGCGAGGGAGAGACACTCGCATAAAGCAGCAAAAGTTAAAGTTTCCAGCTTTTATGAGTTAGTGGGGACAAAGTGAAGCCCCACCCAAAATTCAAGCCCTAAAACTGGGGACCCTGTCGAGGTGCCACTGCCCCTCGATTTCCCCTTTTTCCCTTTTCGCTTTCCCATTTTCCATTTCCCTTTTTGCCCCGCGCTAGTAAGTGTGTGCCGCCGGTTCTGCCTGCAATTGTGTTGATAATTTGAAAATTCATTTAAAGTTTTTGTATCGCGTTTTTGTTTATAGAATCTAATGAATAATTAACAAAGTTCTTGTGCATTTGAAAAGACGTCAGCAAAGACTTCCTGGACGCTTCGAAATGCCAGCCAACTTTTCATTTGCGGCAAATATGGCTGGCGCCGCAAACTTTCATGTTTACTTATTATTTACAGACTCCTAACGACAGCGAAAAATTATAAAAAAATAAAGAGAACAGCATTCACACGCACACATTCATGGAAAAATCTATTTCCCTCAAAACTTTTCCGACTGCGACGAGGCCCGCGCACTTTAAGACGGCAAAAGTTTATCGGAGATGACAAGTTAAATGGGCGAAGGAAGAAATGTGACACAAATACAGGGCTGATCGAGTTTTTGTTTTTTGTTTTTTAATATATTTTTTTGTTTTTCGTTTTTATGTATAAAATAAAATTATAAGCTTATAAACAAGGATCACTTAAATGTACAAATCTCTCAATTTTACGCTTCATTTTGAACGCTTTCTGTTTCTTTTACTTTCCTCGACGTTCTTCTCTATTTTCCTTTACAAAATTTTGTGTCTTTGCCTTCGAGCCTAAATTTTGTGGCAATTTTGATGTCTTTAAATTTGTTGGTTCAACATTGAATGAAGTCAGAAACATGAGGAGATAGAGCAATAGTTTGACTCGGATGAAGGACGAAAGAGAGATTTATAAATTAGAAACACAGAACACAGAGGTCAACTGAGAAGAATGGCAGGAAAAGAGTTTTTTATGCGAATTCGAATTAGGATTTGTGGCTGGCTGAGTATTCTCTCTTTTTTTTGTTCTTCTTTTTCTTTTTTTTGTGATGTGAGGGAAGTATTGGCAGGATGGGAAGTAGGGATCTGAGTTGATTGATCTTGTTGTATTGTTGTAGCTGTTGTTGCTGTTCTTTAGTTATTGTTGTTAAAGTTGTAGGTTCTTGTTGTTATAGTTGTTGTTGTTGTAGTTTTTATGTTTATGAGGAGGAGGAGGAGGCAGCTTTGGTTTTGGGCGCGCCCTTAGTGCGGCCTTCAGTGTTCAATCCAGCTAGAAGCTCGCTCTTGCGGATGCTCTTCAAATCCAGATCGCCGTAGTAGTCTTCGCTGTAATTGTAAATGGGACCAAGGTAAAGAGATATGTCAGAATAGGCCTGAGATATGGATAATGTGAGATGATATGTGATATGCGATCTGTTCAGTTGAGTTGAGTTTAGTTGAGTTGAGAGAGTGGACAGTGAAAGCATAGAGGGTGAGGAATGTGGTGATGGGTGCGGAGAGGTGCAAGCGTGGCAATAGTCTTTAAACTTGAATAAATTCCAAAATTTTGAATTCACAAAGAAATTGGTAATGAAAAATACTAAAGGATCAAAAAATCTTAGACAAGACTATAATTAAGAAGCAATAACTAAGAGGTAATGTCATTTTATTCGTAAGAAAATCAAATGGAATGAAATCATTTAATTTAATTTAATTGTATATGAAAACAACATTATTTTAAATATGTTTTAGGGACTAAAAACCCCACTCTTAGCAGCATTCCTAGTGCCCTCATGCATTCATTCTAATTATTGGAATATTGTTCGACCAAACCCAAATTTCGGAACCCAAAATCCTATAAATATACAGAGAGATCAAGTCGCTTCCCTTCGAACCCTGAGCAATGATATTTTCCGAGTGCAAGCAAGACAAAAATCAAACCAGGTGCCAGCCTTGGAGATAATCATAAAAAAAGAATCGCAACACTTACCAGCCGGGAACATCCTCGGGATCCTCGCAGTTGCCAGTGCCGTCACTGTCGCCAATCTTGAACACAGTGCCGATGGGGCATCCGTACTCGCGGGCCACGCCCTCCAGGCAGATGTAGTATTTGCGGCAGTCCTCGGGGTGGGCATGGCGCGAGAAGGAGCCAGCGTTAGCCAGCTCTCCGGCCGCCGGGCAGGAGAATCCGTTGGCCACCTCTGCAATTGGGGAGATTCAGAGTCAGCTATAGTGTTATTCACACCCTAGAGGTGTCCAAAACCCACCTTCGTTCTTGCACTCGGGCACCTGGTCAGCCCACATGCACACGCGAGCATCGCGATCGTAGGCCAATCCGGGGGAGCACTGGTACCTGGAGGGCTCGCCGTTCCAGCAGTTCCAGAACACGTCGCACTTGTTCTCATCGGGGAAGATGCCGTACAGGCGGGAGCAGTGAGGAGTGGTGATTGGGGGCTCTGTGGTAACGAATAAGGAATATTCCAGTAAGTAAATTACAAGATGCCTGACCTCTGTAGGCACTCTTTGTGGAATTCAACTCACCCAGCTCCGAACGATCGCCGCAGTCCACATTGTGCAGATAGTCGCAGTTCTCGGTGAGGTATTTCGAGTCTGTGGCATCGAAGGCCAGACCGTTGCCGCAGGTCTTCAGATCGGAGACGCCATTGTCACACTTCCAGTATTTGTCGCACGACGTGTCGTGGGGATAGAACCCGAAGTCATCGGGACACTTAAAGCTACTTTGGGCCACAGCTGGAATGGAAATGGGGAATAAGTTTTGTAAATTCTATAAAAATAGCAAATTTTAACAGCTTCCGCTTGCAACATTGAACCAGACTGTGCCACTGATTAGGAGAAGGGAGAGTTGCGCCTTTCATAACGCTTTTTTTTGTCACATCCATAGGCACATGGCCACGTGCCTTGCTGTTACTACCTGGCGTCCAGACCGGTGGACGACGACTACAAATGAACCCGAAAAAGTCACACACAAAGAAGAGTCATAGGTGAGGTAAGGAATCCGAGCAACTGCTGCTCAAGCCCAGCAGATGCAGATACACACGTATCCAAGATGCTGCTTATTATCATTATGACGGCCAGGCGAGACGAGGCAAGACGAGCCGAACCGAGGACGACGATGATGATGATGACGCTGGGCAGGGCCATTTGTCATCTGCCCCAAGAGGCATTCACTTTAAAAAGTCTGATGTCTGACAGAGAGACGACGGTTGCCAATAAATCTCGAAGGCAACTTTCAGCATCGCAGACACAGACAGAGACACACACGGATCGCTGACAGCTCAGGGCCAACTGCATTTACTTTTGTTTCGTGCGCCGTTCCTCTCTGCCCCGTTTTTCGGGTAAGAAATTACACCGAACCCTGTCACAGCACCTGAAACCCGGCACCAAGGACTTATCCCCGCCTCCGTCCCCGTCCCCACCTCGTCGTATCCCTCTGCCTGTTTGCGTGTGGAAGCTGAGCTCAGTGCAACCGCAGAGCGTAACGAACTAAATTGCATTTGTACAACTAACTAATGCGGTATTTGCACCGGCACCGAATTGCATTTTCTGCATTTTCTATACATATATTCAGTATGGAAAATCAAACGTTGGCAGTCAAAAAATAATTACCCACGCGGAGTCTGGCATTGAAAAGAATTCCTCGCGAAATGAACAAAATAACCCCCTGCCGGTGAGTGGCCCATGTGTGATAATCTAATTGCGAAGCCGCAGAGTTGCGGTCGCGTTTCATTTCCAATGTTCAATGTTCAATCAGTCCAGAAGTGCGCATCAATTGCCTAAGCCGTGGCCTCACTCCGTGGGACAAGCTGCCCGCTGGGCGCTGGGCGATGGGCACTGGGCCAAAAAGAGCCTGGGAAACCGCATGAATGCAACAATTGAATGAAAAAAGTAAACCGAACTGAAACGTAGAAAAATCAGCCAGCGATTCGCTGGCCTGCATAAACAACATGCAATTTCCATTCCATTTTCTGTGTAAACTAATCAAATATCAAATTTTAGACACATTTGTGCTGTTCCTGCAGCGTCGAATAAATCACAACGGTGGCATCGATAAAATTATATGCGTGGGCCTTAATTAAAAACTGTTATTTTCGCTGCGTATTTATTTTTACCGATTTGCCGAATAAACGCAGTATCATCACCGAACACACAGACATGTATGGTTGGCTTAGTCAGTCATTTAGCCAGTTCCGAATCGTCAATAAAAGAAGAGTTATTGATGTTTATACGTTCTACGTTTTGCGCTTCGCATTTGTTTATTTGTAATTTCGTTAATTACGCAGTTGGCTCGAACGCCGATGGCGGCTTCAATTTAAATTTGAATTTATTAAAGCAGCTGGCGCATTTGATATACTTTTAAGATTCCACGAACTCTAATTTATGGCTGTTATGGGGGCTCTGTGTGAGATTAGTCTGCGACATCAATTAGCCGGGCATTCCATGGTTCGAGGACGGCCATTCCCGAGCACTTAGCCGGCGAGCGTTCGCTTTGTTGTGCAAACGGGACCGTTGCACCTGCAACTGTGCGGAAAAAGTGCAATCTGGCATTGTTGCCGGCAGCAACCACAGGAATGGACCGCAGCCCTAATGCCTTCGCAAACACACACACACACACTCTCTGGGCGATGATTGTGCACTTACGGCCAAGTGTGCGTGTGTGTTTGCGTCGCCACATGTTTTCTAAGCAATTACTTAGGCACCTGGCGCACCGTGCGTATGCGCAATATTTCCTTAAGGCGAGTAAACGAAGAAACTATCGCAAATTTAAATCAAATAGATTTCGGAGACTCTTCAATAAGCTTTGCTTTTACAGAAGCTCTTTAGCAAAAAGGCTTTTGCGCATTAATCAAAAGTGAGTTAAAAATATGGAATTACCTCATGAGGCCAGCGCTAAATCCTGGTCTATGAATTCAATTTTAAATTTTACGACTAGAGAGAGGGAGAACTTAAAGCCAATCCAGAAGGCGACTCTATGACTCAACGTTCGCCTCGCATTTAATTGGAAAAGATAACATCTAACCATATCACGCGCAGCTTCTATCCATTATCTAACAAGAGCCGGGGCTCTGCCGACATGACATAACATCTAAATTACCTTCGACAAACCGCAAGACCGGAGAACCCACCAGAAGCCAGCGGGCCAAACGAAAATGAAAGCAAAAAGCCAGGCTAGCCCACATTCTCGGCTGAAACCGGTTGGGCCGGGCCAGGCCAGGCCAGGCCGGGCCAGATTCTAGACCAACTACTAACCCACTCTGAAGTCTGGCAATCCGGCTGGCTTTTGTTCTCGGCGGCACACCTTGGAAACAAATAGTTTGACCGGCATGCCAATGCAGCATATAGTTCGTATGGACACAAACTCTTGCCCGGCAGCCGCCACGTGAGCCAGCGAATTATTTATAAGCCAGTTAGACTGATTGCCTGGTGTTGCATGTTATTTAATTTACTGTTTGGCCATAATTGTTTTATCTATCAGCCCGGTGCGCTTAATTACATTTTTTTGCTCCTTTGGCGCCAACAACAATGCAATTGGGCGTCCACGGTTGGAGAGTGGAGAGTGAGTGTGTTATGTGTTTATACGCATTTAAATAATACATTTTTATTGACATTTTAACAGTAAAACCGACATTTGTGTTGGTCCCGCTGGTTGATTGCACACCATTGGCAGCGGCTGACCCCCGGCTGCTGCTGTTTATCATTTGTACATCCGCTCGTCCATTAACATAATCATTTAATTAACCAAAAATGTACACAACACTCGCACAAATTACAAACTTTATTAAGCGGCTCTAGGAGGGCGCGCGCGGGGCTGCAGCTCGATATAATGAAATTAATTTATGTTTCACTTAAATGACAGACACTGTCAAGATGCAAATACACGGTAATGCAAATAAATTCATAATTTAAAATTAACAAATGAATGCGTTAGCAAATTTGCAATTTGTACAGGCAAACATGTATGCGATTTTAATAATTCATTGCCATATTCTGTAATTAGATGTGAAGGGGCCGTGGGTAAGGGGTTAAGACCTCTCGAAAAAAGCGCAGTTTGATGGTTCTTTATAAAAAAGTGGGTTTACTTTTGGGTATTCCAACAGATAGCTGATTTATTATCATGTATTTCTTGTCACAGCTCTGGAATCTGCATTCCTTATCTGCCTTTTGAGGACCTCAACGTGTCGCCTCGCCGTGAAGATATCATGACAAATGATGACAAATTCGCATTGCATGCCGGCCGGCCAACTGGGCTGTCAGGCCATAAATACGAGTATCAGAGCAATGAACCCGGGCATTAGCATTTGGCATGCTAGCAAACAAATACGTGAAGGACAGGGGTCCGGGTCTGGACTCATAATCGCTTCTAGCCTCGGCTCCTGCGGCTGCAATCACAGGTTGCCTCTTTTTGCGGCGGGCACTCGTGGCGAGGCACAAGTGTGTATCTATCATTTGTGCTGTGGCTGTGGCAAATTTGCTGGCCCGCAACTGGCGGCTCCGTGGTGTTATTTTTATCGTTGTTTGCACTGTTGTCTGGCAAGACAGCGCCAAGACATTGCCGCCGTATAAATCAAGAAAATTGCTGACATTTAAGCACGTTTTTTTGTGGAGCCTTCGGCCCGTTTGGTATTTACCCGGCAACAACAGCACTCGAGCATTTCCGCTAAATGTTGCCTTCTCCCAAAAACTGTTTTTGCATACGGTGTGCCGCCGCCGCCGACAACACCGTAATGATATTTAAATATTTGACCACATTGTTGCCGGCATGCCCCGTATGTGGGTTAATCTGCGTTTGAATTGTTTTGTCTATTGTTTGCCTGTTTTTCGATAGTTGTTGAGTGTGTGCAGAGTGGAAAAATCTCGAATTTGCTATATTTCATTTGCATATATTCTATACAATTCAAGTTAATTTCTAAGGATTTTTATAAAGTACTTAATCGTAATTTAAACACCAAAAATAGTGGCTTTTGTGTGTTTTGAGCTCAATTTTTGTTCTCAGTGCCTCGTTGTGCGTCACTGCAATAGTTTCGATCTGTCCCGGACTGAGCCATAAATCCGTTTAGCCCAAGCTGGCGACTTAGCCGCTGAATAGATATGATTCCTTCAAATTTAACGCATCGTCGCTGGCGCTTTCGGAAAAATTGATTTGCAATGCTTCGCGTGCCGTGCCAAAAGTGGCATGCAAATTGAGTTTTAAAAGCCTTGTATTCTGGCCCTCCTTGTTGTTGGCCATAAATCAGCATAGATAGCCCCAGCCCTCGTGTCTCTGTGTGTGTGAGCTGGCCTAATGCAACCCATAGAATACCCTTTCAGCCCCCTCAGACCCCCGCAGTTGCATGTCGGCTGTGCGGCCCTTTTCGTTTGATTTTGTTGCCACAAAATAAAAACTTTTCAAGCGTGACTTGATGCCGCGCTGTGCTGTCTGTGTGTGGCAATAGAAAAATGGCAAAATTTATTTTGTATGTCTTTTGGCCACATTCTTTTTTCAGCTGCGGTCGGTGTTAGTTTTCCGATAGCAGTAAAAATAAAATCAAAAAGTCACAATACGACGCAACAAAATGCGGAAATTTATTGTGTGCGGCCGCTGTCTTTTTCGCTTTTCGTTTTTCGTTTTTCGGAAATCTTTGCAACGCTTAAATTGTTTATCGTCGTGATTAGCGGGCTTGTTGTAACTTTTTCGACCCCACTCGAAGGGAAGCACTTGCCGCCGGCGGGCAGGCGCAACAAGCGGGCAAGTGAACAGCGCTCAAGTGAGCAAGTGGCGTTGCATAATTAATGGCAACTTGAACTTGACAATGCTCGAGCGGCTTTTCATCGAAACGGGCCCATTAAAGCGTTTATGTTTCGGCCCGTTGTTAAGTTTAATAACTTTGGATTGCCGCCAATTAAAATTGAGCAGCGAAATTGCCTTTGCGGCCATGCACGACTTGGCAGAAAAAATGCATGGCACGCAATTTGCAAAGATTGTTAAGTTGAATAACCAAAAACGGGTTTGAATTTGGCTTCTTTTTAATTTTGGGAGCGGCTGTGGCTGTTGCGTAGTTAAAATTCCTGAGCCTAGCCCAGTTGTCATTATAACTTTTTTCATTGGGTCTCATCCATTAGGCATCTTGGCTGGGTTTATCTAAAAAGCATTTCAATGTCAATGTCAGAATTCGCCGTTGGTCAGCAATTTGCGAATTTTTTCGCTGATCGTTAAAAATCGCTCCTGACCGACCACACCTTCCGCGAAGGCAACTGAAATTGGAAGCAGAAACCCGAAGCGAGGTCCAACGCTCCAGTTTCGTAACCGGACTGGGATTAGATAACCTGCAGCGCGGATCTAAATATCGCTTACAACACCAGAGATCGATTGCAAAATCGAGCTGCAGCGGAGCCAGACGATCGTCTCTGTTGTAACTTCTCCCAGCTTTTAAGGCGGCGGCGATGAGGTAATGAAATCGAACCGAACTGAACCGCACCAAACCAATAGATGCGGAGATTCGTGGCTGCAGATACTACACCGAAAAAAAACAATTGTAGGTCATTGTTGGAGTCGGGAATTCCTTTTTGTATTATAACAAAAATCAACTTCAGTTCAGCCTTTACTATCTCGGTGAGAGAGGCTTTATAAGAACTCTAGCGTCTAAATGCCTTTTAAAATTTGGGATTTCCTTTATAAATTTAAAAAATAATTTACTTTATTTTCTAAGTTCCTTGTTTTGACACAGATGTGATCTCATCTTTGCGGATACTCATCAAATTTTGACTTTCTTCAATTAACTAAGGGATATTTGTTTAAAATAAATCCCTTTGCCAGTGAAGCTGTAATTACCGTCCCTCTACGTTACCAAGAAAAATATACAAAAAATTTAAATAGAGAAGATACTGCTTAATTTCTTGTAATACGATCCTAATTTCTGTAATTTTTTCTGCGTGTGTTTATGCACAGGCGTCGTAACAGTATCTTTGTATTCGGAAAATGCAAGCTAATGCGCCTGGGTTGGGCTGACTTGCTCAATTAAATTACATTTCCCTCTGGTCTCGCTTTTCGTTTGCGTTTCTCGATGTCTATGTTGATTTCGATTTCGATTTCGAACTCGAATCGGAGTTCGTTTTTGGATACGAGGTAAAAGTGGAGCAGTGATAGTTGATTTACCCGTCGTTGCACAAGCACACTCTCGATTTTGCACTCTGAATTTTCAGCACTCAAGTGTCCTTCATGTTGCGCAAGCGGAAAAGCTGGCTGGACTCCTCTACTTTTCCATTTCCATTTCCATTTTCCATTTCCATTTCACTTAGCTAGCTAAGAGATACATACCGGCTCCGAATAATGCCACGAACACCACGAGAAACTTCTTCATTTTGGCGAGTAGGAGTTGTTGTCTCTTTTATTATTTTTATTTTTGAGGGGGCACCGACGGACCGCACTTGAGAAACAGAAAACAGAAAACAGAATCACCTCTGGCACCGACGACTTCGACTGTGAGTGGCTGCCTGCTGGCGCTGCTGCTTTTTATACCGCTGCGCATGCGCGGCGTCGCGAACAATCCACGCGCCGGCCGAGGCAGCGACTGCGGCCGAGGCGCTGACTGCGGCCGAGGCGGCGGCATTGCAACGGTGTTCGTAGCAGCCAGCTTTTCGCAGCAGCTCTCCTACACTCTCTCTCTCTCTCTCTAGCTTTTTCCCACTTCCAGCGACTGGTTTCGTATGCAGGCAGCGGCGTGGCGTCGGCAGAGAGCCGCCTCTGCTGCGGCCGCCGTCGCCGTCGACGCCGGCGTCTATTGTTGTGGCCCAAACCATTTGTCAATTGATCTTTTTTCTGTTTTTTTTCGCCTTACACTTTTGCTGCCTGCGCTTTGCATTTTTCGCCTTTTCTTTATTATTTTTTATGTCTTTTTTAAGGTGGGGGTGCAAATGGAATTTTTGCCTGAAAGTTCAGAGGGATGTGTGTGTGTGTGTGTGTGTGTGTGGGCAACTAGCATTCAATTTGTATCTGCAGCTAATCACGGCTGAGGGCACGGCTTCGTGCAATCCGCCAGATAGTTAGATTCATGGCTGAACTTCACCTCTTGGCGTATGAGTCACGCGACTGGCATTTTTCTAGGTGATCTGGAACTCGCGCATACGCCGCGTGGACAGTGCCATGAAATGGGAAGCCATTTTCAGGCATATTCTGTCTGAAAAGATTAGTTTTTAAATTTAATTAGCCTACTAAATACATTTCTAATTGGGCATTAGTTGTATTTGTTTATTAAATTTAAAATCAATAATGTTTACATACGTTCACTGTATTAACATGATTTCCTAATGCGATGGTCAACCGGTGACCGGCACTGCCGCTCGAATTATGCACCGATCTCCCGCCAGCTTGAATATCAATGCGAGTGCAAGCGTAAATAAGTAAACAGACAGCGAGAGCCATTTAGCCCATAGTCACTCAACTGGCTGGCATTTAAAACAGGCCGCCATCTCGAATGCAGTGCGTGCCAGTAAAAGGTAGGCCAGCCAGTTGTTGTGCCAGCTATTTCTTTGTTGGTTTTTAGTTATTCGTGTAATTGTTGCAGTGGCAGTGGCAGCAACAGCGGCGGCTATTAAAACTGACCCAGCTCGGCGGTCAACGGTAGCCACTCGGCGGCGCCTTCGAGTGGCAAGCAGAAGAGGGGAGAAAATCGGAAAAAAATGTCTGCAATTAAATGCAAGAAATGTGATTCAAGGTTTCGGAATGCAGGAAGAATATGAAATTACAGTCGGCTACAGACTGCTGCAGAACAATTACAGCTGGCTCTGATGAAAAGTCGAACCCACTGCACTGGGAAAAAAACATGAGGGAGGTACAAAAAATAAACCCAACCCAGAAAGCAAAGCTAGAAATTTGAAACCAGCTACAAAGGAAGAAGTTAAAGGACATTTCAAGGGAGAATTGTTCATACAAAGCTAGGAGGTTGTTTAAAACACAGTTAAACTTATATTAATTATTATTTTCTCATGCAAATATTAGTGAGAATATATATTTCTGAATTTCCACTTCTACCTAAGAAAGGATCTCCACTTTTTTTTCCGTGTTGGGCTCGAGTTCAGTTGAGTTCGGCCCGGAGCTTAGCCGCGTTGAGTTACCTGAGTTGGCTGTGTGTTATTGAAGTGGAGGCTAGAAGACTTGCGACTGCTGCCGCTGCCTACATGTCCAGACGGCGAACCAGTTTTAGAAGTGCAAAAGCAACAGCAGCAGCCGCCGCAGCCTCTCAGCCTCTCAGCCTCAGGAGCAACAACAACACAACTACTGGATAAACTGCAACCGAGCTACCTTGTCAGTTATGCTTTCGCTTTCAGTAGTTACTCATAGGCCAGTTAGGTATTTTGCCTTTTTGTTACGGGAGCCAAAGCCCAGATTTCTCCGGTTCTTTTGGGGTCGCGAAACGGGTTCTCCTCGCAGCTGAATTTCTGCATTTTCGACCATATTCCTTCGGAGGGGCGTTGCCATCAAACCGAATGCCAAATTATGTCAGAGCAGTTGCGATTTCTACTGTCCAGCTTAGGCTATCATAGTAATTTGCGAGCGCGAAATTAAAAAGATATTTGAAGAATGCAAAATTGCATCAGATCGCCGGGAGATTGTGAGCGCGGTTTTAATTGTTGATTTTAGCAGGCCATTTGTGGGTGGGTGCGGCCTGCTGTCTGCAGTCTACAGTCTACAGTCTACAGTCTACAGTCTACAGTCCCCAGTCTGCAAACGCCATCGCCATCGCCATCGCATGTGCAACGCGGAAGAAAAGTTGTTTGGCCCGAACGACACCCCCTCCCCTGCCCATGGCCACCACACGTGTTAAGTGCATGCATCGCACAGATACGAGCACTCACTCACAGATACTACACACACACAGCTGGGGCAGGCTGCGATCGGTGGGTTATCTCTTAGCCTGGCTTATTTGGCCAAGCGGGTTCTCGGGCATTTGGCAAGTGCATTTGGCTGGTAATTTGTCGGCGAGTCGCGTTCGTGACTGGAATCTTTCGATCCACACACACACCGCCCGTTAGAACGGTATCCGTTTAATTATGCCTATTTGTATATGCAACAGCGCTGCCTTGCTCAACTGCAGCTCCGTTCGACCTAGTTCGGTGGGTGTGGTGGAAAGTCAGGCCGTTAATTGCTCTGGGAGGCTAGGTGTCACTCCAAAGCTAGAATCAATAAAGCTCACTAAGGCTACATGCAAATAGGAGAGATACTAGGCCTCGGAGCAAGGTCTAGGCTAGGCCTAATGTGACCTAGGAAAAGCCTAGAGACTAGTGGATAATGAAATAAATAAATAAAAGCGTTGAAAATATATATAATTATTTTTTGAGGA
>JAEIIF010011322.1:0-14772 GCA_018874455.1 Drosophila trapezifrons
CGGTTTTCACTAAGTTATAATACCCTTGTACCCTACGGGTACCGGGTATAAAAACACTTGACTTCATTTTACTCACTTGAGAGACTTTGCTATTCGAAATTTTCTCAGTCGATTGATTTAAGAAAAAAACACGTTTATTTAAAATAGTTTTAGTTTTTGCTTTTTTTTACAATTTGGAAATATGGAGTAAAATTTTTTAAGTTTATATACAGAGGGGAGCATATATCATATTCCATATTCAGCCTTTTCATGTTCGGGCGCTCATAAAACCTAACCAAATAAAACATTTTTTTTTCTGGAGTACTTATTCAATTTGTAAGAAATCGACGTAAATAGTAAATTAATATAAAAAGCAAAAAGTTAGAAATAAAAAACAGAACAAAAGTACTTAGTTTTATTATGAGGTTTTTTTCTCTATATAAGCGAAATAATCCTTGTAAAATCTAAACAAAAAATCAGAAGAAGTGAAAGATACTAAAATATAATAGTTAACAATAATAATAACATCAGAAATATGTATTTATTGTTGTTCTGCAAAATGGTCATATAAAATTATGCGGAAAATGTACAAGGTTGTTATATTTTAAATGCATTTTATTATTCAATCTTTTTGGGTGGTTCTATTAGTATTTAAAAAAATAAAGAAAATACCTATCCGGATTCTCAATTCAACTTTCCCTTCGAATAGCTTTTTAGCTTATATACGTGTATGCATTCGACAATTCGTCGGAACGCTTAATAAATTCCTTATTGATCAAAGACTCGATTTCTCTTTTTATTTGTTTTGTGTCCGGCATAAACAGATTCTTTAGCTCCTTGATAACCTCGACAATTAGCTGTGAGTGATTCAGGGTCATGTGCTTCTTCATAATCCGCACCACTGCAGCTTGGATTTTAGGAGATCGTTCTTTCATAACTAAAGCATCAACTTCGTATTCCGGTTCCAGTTTCCTTTGCTTAGTTGGAACCTTGCTGATGTCGAGACGACGTTTCTTGTTTGTGAACTCTTTTGCCACTTCCACAAAGGAGAACGGTGTCAATGACTCGCCACAGACTAGGATCTTTTCCCTTTTACAACTGTCCAATACCTAGAAAACATTTATAAGTAATTTGGTTTATTTAGAAAAACTAAAACTACAAGGAAATAAACGCTTTAAGCGCACTTCAGTAAATGTGAATGTCAATTAATTCTGTAAAAATAGACTCACCGGTATTATGGCCTCAATTTGTGTGCCCAACCTCGCCGCCAACTCCTCCACTGTGTATTTATCGTTTTGGTTAAACTGCAGCAGGACCGCCATTTGAAACATGCTAACCTTCACAACGAAGGGAGTCCTCTGGTTGATATTTATGAGAATCTCCCCGTCAGATAACTCAATATTGAATTCTACCTTCCGATTTCTGTGCTTGCTGGCGTAAAATTGTTTAAACAACTCAACACTTTGCTGAAGCTCCACGGGCAATATCAAACTGATCTGGGATGTGTAATTTAAGTTCACAAAGCACTTGAGGCGAAAATCAAATCCCAGTTTTCTATCGCCCAAATAGATATTAAATTGTTCTTTTATGATATTGGAGCTCTTCAGCTCCCTCAACTGCCTTGAAAGATTTGCTGTGTCACCAGCTCCAAACTTATTCTGTAGCAGGGAAATCATCGTTTCCTCCATGTCGTCTGATGTGGATGTTTCCCTGACCTGTCGGATTCGCAGCGAACGTCTATATTGCTCAAAAAATATATCTCTGTCGAAAAGGAATTCCACAACCTTGACGATCCGTTTGAGCTCGTCGTTGAGCTTTTCTTCTGACGGATGCTTCGTCATCATCAGCTGGTGGATGTACTTGACTAGCAGTTGGCGGGATGGAATTTTCTGATTGATCTCTTTTGAATTAATTGCCGTTTCGCACACTTGATCGACAACCAGGAGCAGTTTCTTGTGTTCTTGAAGTGCCCGCGCCAGAGGACCGAGCTTCACTCCCAGTATTGCCTGGACGTAATCCTCCCCTCCCTTTGATTTGGCAATCGCATCCTTTAGCTGCGGTGCTATGTGGTCCCTGATGAATGCCTTAAATTCCGTTCCCGTCTCGATTTCGGGCATCACCAAGCAGGCGTATTTAAGGAAGGGCTTGAGGTCAGCGTATCGTTTTGTTGCCATGATTCTTTCAAACAGCGCCGTCGTCTGTTTCGTGTAAAACTCCAGGACGCCATATCTCATTCCAAATACATTTATCAACTTCTGTCGAACCGTCGTCTGCTGGAACACATCATTGGCATACAGCTGCACAATGGACTGGAGCACCTGGTACACCAAGGCGGCGGCATATTGCTTCTGCCGGGTAATAGCTTCCGTCAACGACCTGTCAATGGGGCTGAAAACGAGCTCCTTCCAGCGCTGCATGGCCATGGGGTAGATCTCATAGATGTTGTTGTGTCCCTCCTGTCTCTCTCGCTTCACCCAGTTGACGTTGAAATAGCGGCCAATGAAGTCCAGTTCCGCACATGCTTTCTGGTAGGGCAGCCACTTTTGAGCATAGACGATGAGCAGCTCCTCGTCCTCCGCGATGGTCTCCATTTCCGCTGCCATCTCCTTCAGCCGGGAGGTAAGGTAGCTGGTTAGGTTCTCGTACAGGTGCTTTCCGGGATCCTGAGCCCGAACACTTGAATTGTGGACAAAGCTGGAGCAGTGGTTATAAACGTAGTCGTGGAATCTCATCCGGTTTTCGCTATTTAAGGATACGCCCTGATCGAAGATCTGGTCCAGAAACGTGCACTCCATCTTCCAGAGATCATCCAAGGAGTCCCTGAAGCCACGCTGCCGCTCGTGTCGATTCATTGTAGTTTCTTCCAATCTTTGGCCATAAAAATTAAGTTTTTTTAATAAGGAAATCCCCGAAATTTCACAAAATGTAAGGAATTCTTTCGTAGGACTCAATCCTGCTGTTCCACTTTGTGAATCGCCTTTGTTTTTTCCTTATTTGTATTCCAAAATGAAAGAATAAAACTAACTTTAAGCAGAAATAAGTAAGGAATAAAATGATTCAGCCAGGTCGTAACTCTAATCAAAACAATATAGGTGATATCAGTCAAGAGATGTGAACACTTCGATGGTTATTAAAAGCTTCAAAGTGTTATCGATATCTGATAGGCACAAAGTAAAATAGGTCGTCTAACTATCGATATCTCCGCCCTACTACACTGCAAAGAATCTCCTGAAATTTTCAAAAATTCACCTTTTACTTGTTTACAAAATATATTTTAATAAAATTTTAAGATTTTCATTTGCCACCAGGAAGTCAGAAAAAAAAGGCAAGGAAAGTTTCAGTGCCAAAATAAATTTATTAAACATAATGAGAAAATGTCGTTAGCTTGTTCATATATTTACTGGAATGTGCATGTCTATGGCAATACAAAAGAAACTTTAAAATGTTAACTATTTACATCAAATAAATGATGGTTATTTTTCTATTTTGATGTTTTTAAAAAGAATAAATTTTTCAAATGCTTCTTTTTAACCTTATCCGAGGCCGGCGTCGGTTCCGAGTCATCGGCGTCCAAGTTCTTATCTTTCTTATGTTCATCCTTAAGCTGCTTTTTTTCCTTTTTAGACATTTTCTTGCCAAACTTTTTCGCATTGTTGGGAACGGCGGAGACATCGCGCTCAGTATTGTATATATGCAGCCGGTCCTTGATGCTCATGTCCTCTTTAGCTTCGCGAACTCGATCGGTCTCCAGGCTATCAATTACGGCGTTGCGCATCTCGACGATTTTAACGAGACGACCTATCAATACCTCCTCGTGGGCCTTATCCGAATCGGTTTTGTTGCGCTCCGGTTGACCCATTAATACTCGAATTTCGTGTTCAATGTCCGCCTGTTCCTGTTCCAAGCGATGCTGCCGACGAAGGTACATTAGCTCTGCCTGCCGTCGGAACAATTCGTTCTTCTCGTTCACCAGCTCGAACAATTGCAATATAAGATCCTCGACTTCCTTGGAGTTCGATGCCTGAGTGTCTCCGCCCGGCACAGAAGACTCGGCTTGCGGGTCGGCATCATTTAAATTTTCCATTACTTCGCACCGATCCCTGATCATTTTTTCAAGGATAACGCCTTGCTTCTCAAGGCCCAGCTGTTGCACTGCAATAATTTCGAATTCATGTCGGATTTCTTGCAGTGGCAGCCTCTGGAGGACTTTCCGCGGCGGTACCGGTACGGCAGGAGGCGGTCCCTTCCGCCTCTTCCACTTGCCATGCGTGGACTTATTGAAAGCCAGTGGACTATTGAAGTCGTTATAATCGATCGGGGCAGCAGTACTAATCGCTTGGTTTCCCTTCGAGTGATCCGGCGTCATATGTTCGGACTGCGTCGGTGGAACTAAAATGCGCCTATAAACAATATTGGCCTCCTCGTCGGCGTTCTGACCTTCATTGTAGTCACTCGACTTCCTTGGCTCGTCGGATAGGAGGCTCTGGTCAAGTGGAATTAACCTTCTAGTTGAATCACTCGGATTTGATCCAGATTTCAAGAGCTGTTCGTGCAGGAGCGCCTTCTGTTCGTCGGATAGTTTCGAGAATCCTGGCTCCTCGAAATGGGGCTGTTTCGGCGGCTGCGGTGCTGGGCGCTTTTTGCGCATTGGTGAACTTAGATCTTCGTGCCTTAAGTTAGCTGCTGGGGCGCGAAGTGGCTTCGGAGGGCCACTGGGCGATGGCAAAGAGATACTGGAACCACGCTCATCCGTATCCCGTTGGAATGGCTTCGGCATTTCCAAGTACTCCGTAGACGAAAAACGTATGTTGGAGCCTGGAGAGGGAGCCTTGTGTTTTGGTACGGATTGCCTCGGTGTAGGCATGGGCATCTTTTTCCTTTGAGAAGGGGTCGGGCTGCTGGAATGTTGTTCCTCTGGCTGCTTAGATATGGCAAGGCCGATTTTATCACATTTCGGTGTTAAACTATCGCTTCCTTTAGAAGGAACTGGTTTCAAAAGCTCCACCTCATCGTCGGAGCTGTCGAAGGGATTAAGGCTTTCATCCTCTTTAAAAGGATTCAAGTCATCGGGATAATCAGTGCCTGTCTCTGAAATAATCTTATTAGGAGACTCTACAACTGGCGATATTTTAGGAGCATGTTCTGGTTCAGAACAGCTTTCGGCTGCTACGATAATTTCATTTTCTGTTTTACAGTCTGCTTCATTATCAGCTTTATTGTCTTTTTGTGGGTGAGTCACGATCAGAACGGGTAATTCCTCAGTTTCTCTGATAGACGAATTGCCCGAATCATCCAGATCTTCTTCATTAAGTTTTTCCACAGAACTCGCTGCAGCTAAAATAGTGTAATCTTCTTTGGGCAGGGATGTTGGAGGAGGATTAACGGGTGTAACGGGCTTTGAAGTATCATCTATCTCTGGTAAACTGTTTTGTTTTTCATCTGATTCAGTAATTAACTTTTGTTCGTCTGGTTTTACGGGTGTATCATCAGCATCATCCCGTACAACAGGCTGAAGTGATACCTCCGTCCTAAAGGAAATATTTTGTTTCTCATCTGCTTTAGTATTTTGTTCGTCTGCTTTTAATGGCGTTTCATTGACATCTCGTCCAGCGGGCTTGGGTGGATCTTCAGCTCTTGACGATCTACTTAGCTTTCCATCTTGTTCTGTACTTAATCTTTGATAGTATTTAATTCTGTCGCCTATTTTAGAGGGCGTTGCTTTAGGCTCGGGTATATTTGAAGTGGCCAAGCCTACGTTCTCCTTGCCCACTTCCTCCGCCTCTTCCTTTTCTTTCTTCTCTTCCTTCTCCTCCTTCTCCTCATCGCTGAAGTAGGCCAGGCCTCCGATGGCAGCTTGATCCTTAGATGGCGAACGATTTTCAATATCAGTGGCTAAGGTAAATTCACCTTCCTCATCGGGACAAGTCTCGCAGCAGTACGTATTATTAATCTCCGTTTCGTAGAAGCTACCGGGCGTCAGTAATGAGCCACAACGAGCACATTTCAGGCAAGTACGGTGGTAGGCATGCTTTCCAACAAGGACACGTTCGGCGAGAAAGACGGGAAGCTCACATTTCTGGCACTTGTCGCGTCGGGGTACGCCAACGATATGCATCATCTTTTGCGGCGGTTCACCCTCGTCAACTATGGCTTCCTCGGCCTTTGGATGTTTAAAGTTCTTCCCCAGCACCCTATAAAACTGAGACAGATAAGTAAGGATCGATAGTCGGTCGGGAACCTCGTAGGTAACCATATCGTCGGCATCGAGCAGGGCAGGAATGCCCAAATACTTTTCAGCCGTGGCAAAGGCCAGGCTGTTGTTCTCGTAGATATCAGAGCCCTTTAGTTGGTCGAATTGTATTAGATCTGGACGGAAGTAATGGATGATTGCACAAAAGGCGAGTCCGTTTCGCCACGAAGTGGTCATATTCTCGACTTTGACTCCTTCATATCCACTCGTTATAAGACGGCACCAGTGCTCCAGGGCCTTTGTGCCACGACGTTCCATTTTTAGTAACTTGGGGGTTGTATAACCAGGAAATTACGCGAAATCATTAAGGTTTAAATAAATGGCAGCGTTCTTGAGCAACAGTAACAACGGCATGTCACTTGGGGCTCGGAATAAAATCGATTTGGATTTTCTTTAAGAAATCACATTAAATGTAAACAAGATGACTCAAACAATCAAAACGAAATCAGTCTCCCCAGGCAGGGTTGCCAAACAGGTTAACAGGTTGTCGTGAGTATATCGATATATACATAACGGACGATAGTTTTGGGGGTCCTGAGTCAAGCCGCCTGGTCACACTGACGATAAGAAGACCCGCATCTATCGAAGTTACGCCGGCACGTGTAGTTAAGTAAAGAGTTCAATTTCTAGCTTTTCCCGAGAGCTCCAGTCTGCATTTAAGAACAAAAATGGTGAGTTGAAACTGTATTACTTAACATGTAATTGAAACCGCAGAGCAAATCCATCTGCGGTACGTTTTTCGAGAAGCTTCCACAACTCGTATCTCACTCCTCCGCCGACTTGCCGGGGACGAGTGTTGTGTAATCAGTATGTGTGTGTGCAACATGGGTTAATTTGTTGGGGGGCTTTTATTTCCCCTTGCAGTCCGCCGCTATCAAGAAGATCATCCCCATGCTGGACCGCATTCTCATCCAGCGGGCCGAGGCACTGACCAAGACGAAAGGCGGCATCGTTCTGCCTGAGAAGTCGGTGGGCAAAGTGCTCGAGGGCACCGTTCTGGCCGTCGGCCCCGGCTCCCGCAATGCCGTGAGTATTTCCCAATTATCTCTGAATGACAATCATCTTATTTGATTATTTCTTTGTGCACAGACCACTGGCAACCACATTCCCATTGGCGTAAAGGAGGGCGACCGCGTTCTGCTGCCCGAATTTGGCGGCACCAAGGTCAATCTGGAGGGTGAAAAGAAGGAGTTCTTCCTGTTCCGCGAGTCGGACATCCTGGCCAAGCTGGAGTAGATGTTGGCGCCGGACCCTGTCTCACAATTCTATGAATTCTATGTTTTTTATTAGTACGTAACACCACACACACAATCCCCAAAAAATATAATAAATCGCTGATGCAATATTTTTGTTTGCTATGCGCATGGACCGCCAGTGAATAAACTTCGAGTTACTTGTTAAATAGTGTAAAAAGGAATTCTAGTTTAAATAAAAGCTGACCTTAGAAATCGTTCTTCAAAGCTAAAAATGAAAAAACACTTCGAGATATTCGTTAAAAAATCTATATTTGAACTCCTACTTAAGGCTAAGCTACTCCAACTTCAGGTTTCTTAGTCCATAGACCTGGTTAAAGGCAGACCTCCGCTTGATGTCCGGCAGTCCCTCGATCGCCGCGCGTTCCCGGGAGATGTTAACCAGAGCTTCGAAGGACCGCGGCTCCCAAATGGCCAAATCGGAAAGCATTTTCCTGCAAATATACTACATTGAATGACTGGGCTTGGGATCTCTAGGGGAATACCTACTTGTTGAGCAGGATGTCGGAGCGCGCCAGGCCGTCCTTGAAGGTCTCCAGACCCACGCCGTATTGCTGACATCCCGCCTCCACGCGTGTCGTCCACAGCTGTGCCATGTCCAGCTTCTTTAGCTTGCGTCCTTTGGTGGCGTAGGCCAAGGCCCTGTGGACACTCCTAATGGCGAAGGAGTAAACATTGCGGGTGCGGCTGCGGTAATGCTACAAAAGGTTAAGGATTTACAGTCCGTTTTATTGTTGTTTCTTTAGATTATATCCAAAAACTCACCGCTGCTAGTTTGAAGATGCGACGTTTACGCCAGAACTCATCCGGACCGCGGGCTCGCACCAACAGAGGAAGGCTCAGAAAAACCATAATTGGATCTTGGCAGCAGTTCAAAGCAATTCTTAGTTTATTTTAATTGATATTAACAATTTTAGTTTTTATTTTACATAACCCGCACCGCACTGTTAACAGCCGCACATTATGTCAATCGATAATTTATCGATTGCAATTTTGAGCAAAAAAAAAATGTTTAAGAAAATATAAATATAAGCTCATTGCATTTTGCATTTAATAAATAAGGTAACGAAAATATATACATTTTATTTCGCTTTTTTGCAAGTTTTAACATATTTTATATCGATATTTGCAACCGAAAGACCTATCGCTTGTACCTACAGTAGACACCTGTTATGATTTCCCCTAATAACACATGCAAATGTATGCTTTTCAACATTTCAAGTAGACATTTGGGACTCCTACAGTAAATCCCATTAAGATCTATTAAAGTTCTACACTTTTGCACTCATAAGCATTCAAGAAAAAGGTATTTAGATATAAAATTAACAACATTTCTGCTTATGATAATTTTATTCAAGTATTTAAATGAAACATTTTAATCCAATCCACCATCTACGCTAGCTGCCGTTCCTTTTATCGGTTGTTCACTGTGTAATTTATCGATAACGTTAGCTTGCCGGTTTATTTACATTTCTGCTCGTCGAACCGAGCAAATGTTTTGAAAAATTTCAATTTCCGTGTTTCGGAGCACACCTTCTGCACAAATAGTGTCCCGATTGTGTCCTCATGTGTGCAAACAGCCCCCGCGTCCCCGTTCCGGGGCCAGGCGGCTCTCCCCGCTGCCCAACGCTCTGCCTCGATGGCCGGATCAGTTTATATTGCTTTGTGATCACCGCAGCCCTTATCCTGATCCCCTCGGTGCCGCAGATCCACTACGGAATAGTTCCCCATATGTGGGGCGCCGTGCTGTGGGGTCCGGTACTGTACTACGCCCTGATCAACATGGTCATACGGTTTGTGCTAAGGAACCACGACTATCAGGTGACTCACACTCGATAAGGCTCACTTGTATCTGTATTGTTTACTATCTGTACCCTGTCCCACAGGTGGCCATACGAGCCTCCTTCCTCGGCTTCGCCATGGCCGTAAGTGTGCTGGTCATCTGCTTTGCGCCCACCGAATGGCAGCAGTTTGGCGTATACGGATGCTTCATGTCCTTCTTTCACTACTCGGAGTTCCTGGTGATAGCCTGCGCCAATCCGCGCACCCTCAGCCTGGACTCGTTCATGCTGAATCACTCGGTGCACTACGGACTGGCTGCCGCCGCCAGTTGGCTAGAGTTCTCGCTGGAGGTGTATTTCTTGCCGGAGTTCAAGCGCTTCGGGTGCATTTGGCTGGTGGGCGTGATCCTTTGTACGTTTGGAGAGGTGGTGCGCAAGTCGGCGATAATCACAGCCGGACGAAGCTTCACGCATTTGGTTAGTTAAAGGAGTAGGGATTAACTGTATAAAGATATTTAATGACTTTAATTTTCTACATTTAACCCACAGGTTCAGGACGAGAAACAGTCGGACCACAAGCTCATTACGAGCGGAGTTTACGCTTACTGCCGACACCCTTCGTATGTCGGTTGGTTCTGGTGGTCCATTGGCACCCAAATCGTGCTATTGAATCCGATCTGCATCTGCATCTACACACTGGTCAGCTGGCTCTTCTTCCACGACCGCGTATATGTCGAGGAGTACTCTTTGCTCAACTTCTTTCAGTCGGACTATGTGCGCTATCAGAAGCGAGTGCCAACGGGATTGCCCTTCATCCGGGGCTATCTGATCGAGTAGCAGCCACCGATCTGGCGATCTGCGGTTCAATGTCACAAATCAGTCGCCAAGGCAAACAACAAACAAGTTCTATTCTCTAGCTATAGGTAAACAACACGTACAGCCAAAAAAAGCACATTGTATTTTTGAAAATAAGTCATTTCTGATATTTTAAAGTGTTTTTTTTTTGTTCAATTCATAAAAAACTAGTCAAAGCGAATTGCTGATAATCTAATCTGGTGGCGGGTCAATGGATTGCAAATTTATGGGCTTACATATTAAGGCACAGCTGGAATGACTATCTGCTGAGCACAGACAATAAGACTTGTGATATTTAGCATGTTGTGGCGATATCTGTAGGCTATTGGCGTCATAAATTGATCAACTGAAATTATGGGAAAATCGAAGGATGTTCCCACCACTCCTATTATATTTATTTAATAGGGTTCATAGGTTTTCTCTATTTAGGTGACAATGTAGTTCAGGGTAGGGCACTCGGAGCAAGCCAACAAAAACCACAATTTGAATCATGTGTGTTTGTTTTTGTGATCCTTACTGCTGAGCTTTTGTTTTCATACTTCTGAAAGGGAAAAAACTCTCCAAGGCTTTGCTTTTGTTAGATCACTCTCCAAACAATAAGGAAAAAAGCTCTGGGAGCTGAAATAGTCCCTAATCACTAATCTTTCGACGGCAGATTACTATTATTAAATATGTTTGGTTATTTATGATACTGAATTTATCTTTTGCTACTCCTGCGCCATCGGTTACAGGTGTTTTCAAGTATTTTGCTGATAATCTAATCAGGAGCCGTCCCTCCGATGTAAATTGCCACTAAGTAATGCTTACATTTTTACCACTTGTCACTCAGCTAGATAATCATAATTAATTGTGATGACAAATCGGCCTTACAAAGCGATGAGGCGACGCCTTTTGTAATCGGATAATTCCCTATAAGTATCTATACTGAAACGTGGTTAATAAAATGTTGGGGGAGTCCATATATTCCTATCTGGCAGTGAAAACAACGATTTCAAGTTGTGCAAACTGTTGACTTGTGTGTGATTCTCTCGCGTGTGTGTCACACTCTTGTTTTATTATCAATTTAAATTCGAATATTGCTCTATCTATAAGACACAAGCCTCACACTGTCGCTATTTGCTCATGTCGATCCACATGTGTGTATGCTTGTGTGTGTGGTGTGTGTCTGAGTGTGGGTTATATGTACAAACAATTATCAGTGTTAACAAAATGTCTTAGTCACTCTCATTTACTTAATTAACAATTGCAAATGTTGCTGCGCTTTGCTTGCCTCTTTCTCCATCTTCGCCTCTGTTGCTGCGTGTAAGGTTTCTGTAGCTTCTGTATCTCCGCTTTTACTCGACAAACTCCGGCTTGCCATTGTACGTGCAGCCTGGATTCTTGATGATGTGTCCGGCCGCATAGTTGCCACACCGGATGCACACGTCCAGCGACTTGCCCTGCACAAACTGCGACAGAAATCCGCCAACAAATGCATCCCCAGCGCCATTGGTATCCACAATCTCATGCACCGCCAATTTTGTGACCGCAAACTCCTGCACCGAATCCTGCTGGATGAGCAGCACGGGATCGCAGCCCTGCGTGAGGATGGCAATGCGTGGCCGCGCCGGATTTAGCTTTTCCATTGCCACCAGACGCCTGCCAATCTCGCGCAGATCCCCGCTCGGCCAATTTTGGGCCTCGGCAAAGGCCTGTGCCTCCGCCTCATTGCCGAAGATGATGTCCACGTAGGGCAGGACGGCCAGCAGCGGTGCCATGTAGAATTGCGATATGAATGGTGCGCTGAGGTTCATTAGGAACGGTCGCTGCTTGGCATGGGCGGTGGCGGCCACCTTCATGATGCTCGGCGGGTTAACGGTGAGGAAAAAGCCCTGTTGGAACAGATCTCGGGTTAATTATAAGTTTATACGTCTCAAGAGCTCTTTATCGTAATAGAATAATATGGTTTTAATGGGCAGACAGTAATCTAGGACGGCGTTAGCTTTTGCGAGTTATCTAGCGCAAGGTCTATAGATATGGTTTTCACAATAATGCGTTGATTGTTTTAAAAGCCTCCGTATTTAGTTTCAGTCGTTAAAGTCATGCCTATATGTTGACAAATATTTATGGGATTGCACTCAAAAGAGGAAGTTGAATAACTAAATTGGTACACACTGCTTAAGAAACCTCAAGTGCTTCACTTCCCGTTGCTCAGGTCATTAAGTCATTACTTCCGGCAACGAATCTACAATTCCACTCAATGAAGGAGACATAGCACTTACCGAAATATAGTAGTACAGGGCGTTTTCCACCAGCGCCTTATTTCTGGGCTCTTCCAAATGGTCGATGGTGAAGTTATTGGCGGCAGCCAGATTAGCACATAGTGACCGATGCGTGCCTGTGATCAGCACAGCGCAGGTACCCGTTGGCACGTCCTTTTTCACCTGATAGTGTACATCCAGGCCGGCGGCGCGAGCCTTTTCCGCCAAAATTTCGGCGTACTTATCCTCGCCGACGCAGCCAAAGAAAACGGCCACCTTGGGCTGCCCCAAGATCCACTGGGCAATCCTCAGCGAGTTCTGCACTGAACCGCCTGCCAGGAATTCCGCCTGGAAAGAATCGACTAGCTCCTTGTAAATGGGCATGTGTCGCTCCTCAGCGAGGATCGCATCGTCCTCCTTCATCGCGTACTTCTTGAGGAAGTCCAGCGGCACGATGGCGGAGATGTCCAGCAGCGGATTGCCGCAGCCCACCAGGATGCCTTCTCTGCGATAAACAAAATCAGAAGGATTATCAGCTTTATGTTCAAAACCTGGACGAGTAGATGATCTAGCCCCAGACCTAACGTTGCGGTCGCACATGTTGCTCTTCTGAGGGCCTGACGCTAATGCGCCCAATTAGCGATTCCATTCAACATCGAGTACAGCTAGCCCAGCGCAATCAGCTGGCGATGAACCTCACAGATAGCCCCAACCCCCCAGAGGAGAAAGCATAGCGGTCGGAATATTGGACATACGACAGGGGCATGACAGCAACAAGTTTTAAAAGGGGTTCTTCTATGGATTGACATTTTAATGCTTTTAGGTTACTCGTAATTTATATAAAGAAATTGTATTGTATAATTTTGTGGTGAACAAAGCTTTTCTTGCCATGATACTGGATTAGCTAGATTAAAAATATAAATATGTATATTCGGCCCTAAAGATATTAATTCGAGCTCTAATAATTCTTTAATCAAATATTTAGTGGAAAAACAAGGTATTAAGGTTTGATTTAAAACTTTTTATTTAAATCGTACAATGATTTATGAGAAATCATACAAAATTGGCCAGAAATATGGAATTTTAATACAAAAACTTTTAAAAGATTATTAAGATTAATATTTAATGAATTACCGAATAATATTCTTGGAATATTACTGTACAATTCAGTTTAACTAACTGAAAAATTTGTAAAATGAAATATTTGTATAAGGTGATTATTAAAGTATCTAAACACTGAATAAACCCAGATCACTAGCAGGGTGCAATCGTTTTTGCGGGACGCCACTGTGGGCTTGTTTTCGCCGCCTACGAATCTGTTTATGCCAAGAATTCGCCCTCCTTATCAGCCGCATAGTTCAGATCTCAGAGCTCGTAGCGCGCCGAAGAACACGCACAGCAACTGGCCCCGGATACATATATACCTATGTATATAGGTCCACGGGCTTGTTAATTCATTCATATGTGCTCCCCGTGGCGTATCTTACGGGTCAACATTTGGAGAATCTACAGCAATCGAGAATCTAGATAACACGCGCACCCAGACAAGCGCGAAGCACACGATTTTCACATGCCGCTGTAAATTTTTCGGCAATTATATACATAGTTGCGCCTGGGTTTCTGGGTGTCTGTGTGCGGCACAAGAATCGGGAGCACATGGTGGGTTTTTTTGTGTGTGATTAATAATAAAACTACACACGAACGCCCACTACCTCCACTTACTGTAGCGTGGTCGTCATTCTCCTCGTTGTTGTTCTTGCTGCTGTGCTGCTTCGGCTGCCTTCTTATGTAAACATAAACAAGTTATTGCACTTCAGATCACCAGCACGGGGCCTCAGCTCGATTAACTCGCTCTCCGGCGGCGGAACTGTGTTGTCGGAAATAGTCCGGCAGTTATATTTATATTCCAGGGGGTTATTGTCGAAAGCGCGAGTGGGAGAATTTTGGGATTGTTTATCTTAGTGTTACCAGATGGCGCGGGGTCACAGAGCGGCAAATGATCTGTGACTAGCGCGTGGTCCCCGCGAGCAAGCGGGATTTTCCGAATACACTGAGAACTTTTTATTAATTTGTGTTGGATATTGGATGGCATTTTTTAGTTTTAGCCCCAATTTATAAGCCCATTGCTACCCCAGTAGAAAATAAGAATAAAAAAATACTCTTTTAAGTTAAGAAACTCAACGATTGTGCAAAGGTGAAAGAATCCGATAATGGCACAATAAAAGTGTATAACTTCGATGAAAAGGTGTAATTGTCCAATTAAAGTGTCTGATACCTAATTTTGTTGGAAACTTTATTGGTAATAAAATAACAAATTAAAAGTTAAACAAATAATTTTCTTTAATATTTTAAACTTAAAACAAGTAGAAAAGCTACAGTCGAGTGGGATCGACTGTGAGATACCCGGTACCCAA
>JAEIIF010011339.1:0-11511 GCA_018874455.1 Drosophila trapezifrons
ATACTTTTAGACACCTTTTAAAGTGATTTCAAAACTCTAGTGATTTCTGGAGCACCTCAGTATGATTACTTTTCGTTCTTATATAATACAGTAGTATTTTTATTAAATTATGACAAGGCAAAATATAAAGAAATATGAAGTAAGAATATGTTGGAATAAAAGGGTGAATATAATTAGTAGAAAATAGCATTAGTTTTCATATTTCACACATATATCACAGTTCTTAATAAAAGATTACAAAATAAAATGTATAATAAAAGAGGCTTGATATTTTCATTAATTGTATAATGTATATACTTGTTTTCCAGCTTATATATTTAACTCTATCTTGAGCAATATAAACTATAAATCAAGGACAAATCGCCAGCACTGATTCGCATTTTCCTCTGGATTTAAGTTATTAAATTTACTGAGGACCACCCATGAAGCTATGGAGTCTCTCGGTGCGCTGGGGCACCAAGATGACAGCATAACGATGCATTCAAATGGCGTTTGTGGTAGACAAACAAACCGATTACCCAGCAGTCGAGCCATCCAGGTCACCCACTGGGCCAGGGCCAATTGAGAGTGGCCATAAACCCCCAATCAGAGTCCCAGACCCGGACCCGGACCAAGGGAGATGCAATGAACCCGAGCGCCTTGGAGGGAGGAGATGGAGCCCGAGATGGGGACGCTTCATTGTCCAATTCTTAGGAGCAGCCTTTTGGGAGGCCGTTCGGCCTTAAGTGCTGTGAGCCCAAAAGGCTGCTGTGTTAACGCACTGAAAACAAATCCAATGACGATTGAGAGGCGATGGCGATGGCGATGATGACGGTAACGAGAGGTGGAGAGGAGGAAACTACGCCTCTATGGCATTGCATCATTGGGACAGCTAGCTGGGCTTCCTGCGAGTGACAGGTATTGAAGGCATGGCAAAGACAATGCAATTGTACGGCCATCGATAAGTTGTCCTGGCCAAAGCCTTGATGCTTTAACCTTAATGCAGCCGGATACTGCGAATGCAGTCTTGTGCAACACGATCCAGGGGATTATAACCCCTCCTTGGGGCCCCATTCAGCGCCCAATAAGTTGAGCTTTCTGCGTCATTTTGTGACCGGTTAAGTGGCATCAATAAATCCTTCGGCGATTGCATAACCGCCCGTGGACTTAACCCCGACGGAACTTAACCTTTTCACCTTTCGGGTGGTTCAAGGTTTTCGGTTTCAGAATATATCATTGTGTTATTTGAAACTTCTTGCTAGGCTTGTCCATTATCTCCTCCATTTGTTGCTTCCATTACAGCGTTTTTTTTGTTTTTAATATTTCGATGCGAGACGAAGTCCTGGCAATTTGACACTCTTCGGTGAGAGTCCTGATTCAGTCCATCCATCTCCCCTCATCCTTCGTTCTCCGGGGAACGCAGCTTCATAGGTTTTCGGCTACTGACCTGGGGTTATTCCCTTGGATAAAATGGAAATTCCTGGAATTCGGATGGAGAACAACAGCCTGCGTTCGTACGCATTTGCGTACGGCATGTCAATCATCCTTGCACCGCTGCACCCGAAAAAACCCGAAACTTTTTGGGGAACTGGGCCTTAGAATACTGCTTAAACTTTATACATTTATTTTATTTATATTTTTATAATAATTATTGATTGAAATCTGTAAAAAAACAGTCATTACGTTATATTTATTTATTATTTTCTTGCAACAGAAATAGCTGAGGACTTGAAATCATTTAAAACGGTGCCAAAAAGTATGCAATGCAATGTTTGAGGACCTAAAATGGATAGTAAATTAAATTTGTATTTTTTAAATATATCTAATAAGTAAAATGGAAACAAATTTCCGAAATTAATTTAAAGTATTTATAAAATTCTGCTAAAAGTATGCAATAAAATATTTACATACCAAAATTCAATGTAAACGTTTTTTTTTTCTTAAATGCTGCTTTTGTAGCATACTTTTAGACCGCATTTCAAGTGATTTAAAATTCCTCAAAGGTACAAAGAATATTATTTTAATACTTTACTCAAAAGTGTACTAAATCTAATTACTAAATCTCTTTGGCAAAGTATCCGCCCACAAATCGTTGCAAAGTTTGGAGAATATCCGATGGCAAACATTCAATAAACTCCACAAAACAAACCCCCCTCAAGTACAGGATACCAAAGCAGTGCTCATTTCGTGCGTTTGTTTGCAAATCTGGTGACGTCAGTTGGATCATTCTCGTCTCCAGCCACCCAACACTCAATCAGAAGTGCAACGTAGCGCAAAATCTAATTGGCAGTCGTCTCCCTTTTCGGAAATCGGGATAAGCCTTAAAAGAGGGAGGCTCTGTACAAGGACACCAACCTTCGGTGCTCCGCAATGCAATTCTCTCGGAGGTTTTTGAATTTGAATTTAATTTTCTTTTATTATCATTTTACTTGACCTGGAAAATGCTTTAATATCCAATGTAAACTGAATTTTATAGAATTGAAGATGAGTTACAAATATTATTCGAAAGCCAATGTAGGTTCAATGTTGTTCTACTTGAAATTGGAAACTGAATAGACTCCGATTCAAGGATTCCTGCTGTGCAGAGCTTCACTTTCTGTACAGGGTGTTGGCTCCATCGTAGAGCGGATAACTCCAGCTGGGATAGTGCAAGTAGGTGGTCCGCAGAGCAGGAGCCAGCAGTGGCGTAATCCTTGGAACACTTCGGTGGACGATGGTGGAGCTTTGGTGGGAAACCGCTGTGGGGACATGATCCACCAGATGACCCACCTTGGCCAGCGTTGACTGGTGCTGCAGGGTCAACAAAGGATGGTAGAGTCGCAGCTCAGCTTGTCCCAGGGCCAAAAGGCAGAAAAAGAGGACGAAAGACTCATTCTGAAAGGGGAAGAGGTGAATATATATATATTTATGTAATGATAGTTCCTTCCTTCTGGGAAGAACTCTTTTGTTTTCATAGGCTTCCCTATTGATTGGTCTATATTCTTTTTAAACTCACCATTCTTTGTGACATCTTCTTGGCTCAGTTCACTTCAGTTGACTGTTGTTGGCTGGCCAGACAATCCTCAGCTTTTATAGTCCAGTAAAGAACCCAAGATTGGAGGAGAATGGACGAACCATTCTAAATGAGTGGCCCCAGTGCGAGCCCTTGAACATGAGAAGAGACTTGGGCGTTAACCCAGACCCTGTGTCTGCCTAATCCTCCAGAGATCTTGATTGCACACAATCGCAGTGTTCAGGGGGAGTCGCGGTATAGAATTGGCATATTTATTGTGTTCGTGGGCAGACGCTGTGCGTTAACTTTATTGATTTCCTGTCGCAGCGCCGACGCCCCAAGAATCCAAGCCAACGAAGTGCAAATGCAAAATGCAGGACAATAATTTCACAGGAAAATGGTACACACACTCTGGCAGGTAATCAAGTTTAGGAAGGAAGCGGGGAGGACAGGATGGACAGTATATTTACGAAAGAATTTCCGAGAATTAAACCAAAGTAATTTACGGAATTTAAGTATCTAATTCTAAAGGTGTTGATGAAGAATTAAATATAAAACCCAATAATATAAAGTTAACTAAGCACTTTTCCCAACAAATATAAACCCACTAATTGCAAATGCGAAATCTTTATTAAAAGCAAAACTACAGAAGAAGAATTCTACAGAAAATGGCAGAAGAAAGAAGAGAGAAGACAGAAGACAGCGTAGAGACAGAGTTTTGTGGGTTAGCAGGTCCAGAAAAGGGTATTAAAATTAGAATTAGGCAAAGACGAAGCGTATCGTAGATTTGGCGAGTTCATCTTGTTGATCTTTGGCTTCCAGCCATCCTTAGTTGCGGATCAGAACCAGGCGAGGATCGGAGGCGACGGTCCACACCAGCGGTGGCTGCTGGCGAACCACTTGGGTGGTGCGCACGGCAGGAGCCACAATGGGTGTGACCAGTCGCCGGTGGTCGTGCACCACCGTCTGGCTCTGATGGGAAATGGCGGTGGGTACATGCTGCACCACCTCGCCCACCTTGGCCACCGTTGGCTCCTGGATGGTCAGCACCGTTCGCAGTCCATTGCGGGCAGCCAGAATCAGGGGCAGAGGCACCGAGATGGGAATACTGGAGGAAACCAGGCGAGAGTCGATGGGTTCCGAACTGCCAATGACGGACTGGGACAGCGGCTCTTCCTCCTCCTCCTCGGACTGCTCCTCCGGCTGCTGCTGGGCTGCAGAGGAGACTACGGATCCTGCCCCACTCTCGGTCAACTCAACGGAATCCTCGCTGGCAATGGGCAGCAGTTGAGAGGACTTGCCCGTGCTGAGAGCCAACAGGTTCGAGGGCCACTCCAAGCTGGCCGCCTGGGAGGATCCAGCAAGGACGAGCACAATGGCCAAGACGGACAGGCACTGGTGGAGTAAGAGAGTGGGAGAAGGTAAGAAATTGTGAAATAATTTTAAGAGATATAAACTCACCAATCTAGACATGATAGATAGATATAGATAGTTAGAATCCGCAAGCTAACGAGTGAATGATGCTGGCCGAGATTAAGGCATCGGCTTTTATAGCCCTTAGACCTAGACCCACTCTCCTCGCCTGACTGACCAGAGAAATGCATCGCCAACTGAACTCAACACCGCGCCATAAACATTTATTTAATCATCAGATAATTTGAAATTTGATTGGGATCGCATTGGAGATCGATCAGAGTATATTCTCTGGCAGATCGATGTCGCACTTGTGCTTGTTGTGGAGCCAGAACTTCTCCAGATAGCCGATGGGATCGCGTGGCATTTCACGAGCCACTCCCAGCATGCCCTCCATCAGGATGGGCACCACCTGGTTCTCCAGAAACTGTCGCTTTTCGGCCGGCGAGCTGTAGTTCTGGGGTCGGTGACAATCCTTGCCCTCCGGTCCCTCTGGCTTGGATTCCTTCCTGGGCTTATCGATGTCCGGACAGAGAATGCTCCTTATGGCCGAGGGGCTCCTCTTGGCCCTGTCCAAGCTGGATTTACTGTTTTTCCGAGGACTCACATTTCGTTTGCTTGACATTTTGATGGAAAATGATTCGAGGGATTACTTTGGAAAATAAAGTATAAGTCAAGGGTAATTCTATGAAAGAGATTCTGAAACTATTCTTATATAAGAAAAGGTCACTAGGGTGGCCAAATCATGTCTAAGTCCCTAATTTTTTCCAGGGAAAATTTGCACCTTAAATATTTTCCCCCAAGGTCCGATGCGTTGGCAATTATTTTAATATAAGGATTTATTCTTAAACGGAAATTTCACAGTACAGCTGACGGAGCAGACTCGAGGAGGAGCCTCCACCTACCCATGGCCGTAACCCAGCACTCTGATCCAGCGCTCCATTGCTCTGTCCACTCCCGCGGATGCTTCTAAGCTGATTAGCATACGTAACCCGATCAAGCGAGGCATCTGCCGCCGTTGTTCCATCGGTTGGCTGGACGGGGAGGTAACTTAAGCCGCTTACCCGTCGCCCAACCATCCCAGCACCCTTTCCCCATTCAAGTCTGGAGGGGATTGGGGTGGGGACGATTGCGCAATCCAAGCGACACAGCTTCAATCATATTCCAAGTCCGCCCATGCCCGCCGAGTGCGGGGCTTTCGCTGGTCTCGGAAGAACTTGTTCAAGTCCCCCGAGAGGCCGCCAAAGAAGGTGTAACACAGCCGGTGCTCCAGAAGCCAGATGTAGTGCTCCGTGCGATGGGCCAGCGACAGGAACTTGAAGGTGATGGTCATCACCAGCGAGTAGACATGCAACTGATGACGGGTGAGACCCAGGAGCAGGGGACTCTGATAGATCTCCAGCACAAAGAGACCGGAGAGGAACAGGGCCAGCTTGGAGTTGCTATATAAGTCAATATAAATAAAGCGATAAATATATTATATATGAATTATCGATCATCATCAGAGAGTTACGCGATTAATAATTTATCGATAATTTATATTTAATTTGTGGATACCTCAAAGTAAATATAAATTTATCGATAAACATATTATATTTGAATTATCGATAGTCATCAGAGAGTTACGCGTTTAATAATTTATCGATAATTTGTTCCAATGAGAAACAGTGCCAGCTTGGAGATGCTAGATATACAATATTACTTGGTTTATTTGTGGATACTTCAAATCGAATATAAATAAATCGATTAACATATTATTTAAGTTATCGATAATCATCAGAGAGTTGTGCGATTAATAATTTATCGATAATTTGTGGCAAAACTCATATCCACTCACTTGGTTAGCTTTAAGTAGGCCATCTGGTTGTGCTGACATCTGTTGATAAGGAGCCCGGCCACCGGCTTCAAAACCTCGGCTCCACTGCCCATGACAGTGCCCACTATTAGCATGGGAACGGCAGCATTGTCATACACCTGACCGGCCTGGTAAACGCCCCGGTCTATGAGCTGCAGCTGACTGATTGTCGACATGGTGGTGGCCAGAAGGCGAAAGGCCATCGAGCTGGCCAAGTCGTGGCCCAGGTCAAAGGGACAGTAAAAAACGCAGTACCTGCTTGAGAGTAAAATACTTATTATCCCATTTTTATGGTATTTATCTCACAAGGATTATCGTCTGGCGCCTTCTCACCAGATAAACGAGCTGAGCAGGACATCGGAGGCATTGCAGAGCGGTTCCAGGGGAAGAGTGCCCAGTAGCAGGTTGCCCATAATGTCGCCCGCGTAGTTGAGCATGAGATTGGCCAGCCACAGGGCGAAGGGCTGCCACTCCAGCGCCTTGGAGAAGCCTCCCTTCGACCTGACCACCGCACCTGCACGCCCTCCCAGTTCGTCCCGCAGCTGCTGGGAGATCTGGGAGAAGTGCAGGATGCGGAAGATCAGATGGTTGGGGAGCTGCTTCAAGATAAGCCGGTCATTCATCGCCACCTCACGCTCCCTGCCTCTTCCTTTTGCTCCTATGATGGCGAGTCCTTCTCTGGTTGACTCAGAATTTTGGCTTCCTTGATTGATTTTTTCAATTTTAATTATTAAAGGTAAAAGTTAATGTGGATAAAAAAATAATAATAAGCAGAATTTGCTTGCAGGAAAATGTTGACAGGCGAAACTTAGGTGTCTACATTACATGGGAGTTGGGATTTATGCTTGAAACTTGGGATAGTCTTAACTACAAAAATATTCCTTAATTTCATATTAACTGCCTTTGGTTTTAAGGCGCTTTCTTTTACCAAACTAAGTTAACAACAAATTTATTATATTAAACTGGTGAGAGATTCCGATGAGTGGACAGACTGCGAGGTCCTGGCACTAGCGAGGCAAAGCTGATGTTCCGCACTGGCTTAATACGGGGCAGCATCTGGTGCACCACCGGATGAGCGGCGTATGTGAGATGGGCTGGTGTCTGCCTGGAGATGGGGGCTAGCTGTTGCGCCTCCTCCTGCTGCTCCCCGATGGCTCTGTGGTGGCTGTTGACAATCCTCGGAGCAGGAAATACCAGTGGCTGCTGGTGCTGATGCTGCTCGTGATGCTGAAGGATTAGCGGCTCCGCTGACGACAATCGGGTAAAGCTCTGGTGGGAAATGGCACTGGAGTCCTGTCCGTTGCCATGCAGTATTGTTGTGGCTGCCCGACTGCGGTTGAGGCCCACGGTGATTAGGAGACAAACAACCTGTGTGGGATAGGAATTGTGTTTGGGATTTAGGAGGAGCACTCGAACACTGCCTCGGAGATTACCCACGGCGATGTGCATGATGGTCTCTCGAGTGGGCAACTAATTACCGTTAGGCGTGTGCCGCTGCCATTTATAGCCAGTCCAAGAGGACTGACTCCTTGACCAAGAGGTCGTCCAGTCTTCCAGCTATATACATACCTAATTAATTAATCAAAAAGTACTCCAATCCGACAGCCTCTCAGGGGCCATGTGCACTTCCATTAGAGCTTCCATTACGCGCCTCCGGCTAATCACCGAATAACCAGGTGACTCAACATCCGAGAGCCGGAGACTGTAAGAAGCCACGACGGCAGTTTTTTTTTTTTTGTTATTGAAACTATTGAAACGTCAAGCGAAAAATAAATATTTGCCTAGAATCGAAGCTGGGGATACCCTGCCAAAGTCTTAGGCTTGTTATAAGAAATTTAAATAGGTTTTTGTGGGTATATAAAATTGATAAGGAGCTTATTAAAATATTAATTATGTACTGAGTTATTTAGCAGAGGGAAAGAGGTTACCTATATTACGAATAAATAAATTTATTCGTAATATAGGTAACCTCTTTACGAATAAGTTCTTAAAAAAGGCTTTAGTATCCCATGAGGTCTTAGCGAAGTTAAGACCTGAAGGAGCTGTACTTTTTCAGTTCATTAATAATTATAAGTACTTTTGGAAAAGTCTGCATTGATTAAGCCTGAAATAAGCTCATTCCCAATATGAATAGAGAATGAAGAATAAAGACCAATACCTAATGAATTCCCCTATTTCTTCGGGATAAAATTCCGATTGAAAGTAAATTCCTCGCGACAGATAGAGTATATCCGTATATATATATAAATTATGCCCAAGCATACAAGCGGCTGTGGTTGGAGCGGCGGAGGTGCGAAGTGGAGTGGATCAACCTTCAGAGCGAGTTGCGCAGACGCCGTACCGTCGCATGTTGTAGGTTTTGTTGCTGCGATCGCTGCTGTATTGTTGCTGTTGTTGTTGTTCCCGACTATTACTACAATATTTGCGGCGTTCGGTATTTATTTATATTTGATTTTTTTTCGGTTTATTTCTTTACGTAAAGCTGCGTCCAAGTTGAGACACTCCCACAATTGCAAGATAACCGCGACTGCGCGCGCGTGTTTCCATCGCTTCGATCGCAGATCGTGCTGTTTTTCAGGGGCTGCGTCTTGGGGGGTGTATCTGGCGTATCACCCCCCTGGCATGCTCCACGCCCGCCTCTGTCCTGGCCAGCAACTGCTCCACCGCGATTTCATGGCACAGCAATTCACACAGCACTTCAGTTTGACTTTGCCACTCGCTCCGCCGTGAGTTTGCTGCTCAGAAGGGGGAACTCAGCTCAGCTCGACTTCAAGCGACTTTTGATCCGCCCACCTCAGCTCGTCGACGGCGTCGGTGGTGTTCTCAGTGTTTATTACCTATTATATCGACTGTCTCCGTAATCGGCCCATTAGGCTTGGATCGTTACCATGCGGCATCTGGTGAGTGGGTTGTGGATGAGCCTCTCTTAGGGGAGGCAAGCCTAGGAAAACTTCTCTTAAAAGGAATTGATTTTCAATTCAGTACGTTAATGTTCATAGCAATAATTATTGTACAACGATTTCGTTCTAGTTTCCTATGAACATTCACTTTTCTTCTATCATTAATCTTTAAATTGGTTTTACAAAGTTATACATTATATTATAATGTCTTAAAAAGTAAACCTTCTTATAAGTATATTAAAATTGTCAATTCCTTAATTTATGCTGAAAATACCTTTTTATACCTTTCTGTGATTTCCTAAAGATACTCTTCCCCTGCCAAAGAATATCGATCTACCTTTTATTTGTTATCAAGTCAAATCCGTAATTAAACCTTAAAAACTTTTTTCCCCTTTCAGATACCTTTGGCCATTATCTCGCTAGCTCTGGTCTTAGCCAAGCCGGCAACGGAGGCACCACGTCTGCTCATCGACTCGGCCCCATCGGTGGTCTCCTACCAGGGCTCATCGCAGACTCAGACGCGCTTTGTCATCGCGCCCATGGGAAGGGCGCTGGGCTACGTGGAGCCCACCAATCTTAATCGGACCTTCCACACAAAAGCCACGCAGGAGGGCGGCAGCACGGGCTACGAGCTGCTCAACCTGAGTCCGGTTTATGTGCCCGGTAGTTAGGCAATGGATTCAAGTAGTTTTAGCTAGTTAAATGTGTGAATAAAGGCTGGTTGTATAACAGTATAACAGTGTTACTTATGCCTGCTTGATTGATTTTGTCCTCATATGACAGTTTTTGCGTCGTATATGAAAAAAATAATTAGGAAAGCTTGTATAACAGAATGAAGGCTACCTGTCTGTCAGTATAAGAGGATACAAATCACTCATATAACAGTTTTTGCATCGTCTATCAGAAAAGCTAAGAAAGCTTTCATAAAAGTATAAAGGCTGTTTGTATAACAGTGTACCCTCTGCCCGGTTGATTGATTTTTTCTCATATATTAGTTTTTGCGTCGTATATAAAAAAACGAATAAGGAAAGCTTGTATAACAATATTAAGTCGGTTTATATAAAAGTATAACAGTGTAACTTATGCCTGGTTGATTGATTTGTAAAACAGTATAAAGGCTGCCTGTCCGTCAGTATAAATGGATACAACTCACTATATTAGAACGTAGAATTAGTAAAGAAAAGCCTCTTGTATAACCGTATAACAGTTCATGGAGATGCTGATTGGGCGCCAAAATGATGGGTTGATTGATAAAAGAGCTGCCTGTGCGTCAGTATCAAAGGATAACATCCTTACAACAATTTTATATCATGATATCATATAAGAGAAGAATTTTGAAGATTTTTATTTCCCAAAAACATATAAGAGAAGAATTTGGAAAGAAACGTTTTTCGTATAAAATGAAATGCCGGGATGATTGATTTCTAAAAACTGTTTCAGAAAATCAATTAATAAAACTTGTATAACTGTATTGAAGATGCATGATTGTTGTATAACAGATTTAATTATTTATTTGGAGCCGAAATGCTTTTTCCGCTTTTTCGATATTGAAATATATTCATGTTGAAATATATTCAAAAGCAAATAAACATTGATTCTACGCATGGTAGGCTTTGACATATCCTTCACTAACTTCAAATGAGAAAGCCCCTTTAGTCTGATTCACATCGTTGTATCGGAATACACAGGAAAATAAGTACAATTATCGGAATGTCGGGAATGTCGGGAATGACGAGCATCAGTGGCCGCCAAGGACGTGTACCCAGTGCGTCGATGATGCTCAACATCCTGCAGTCCTCGGAGGAGGCGGCCGATATGACGGCGCTGGAATACCACGAGAACTTGATCAGGGAAAGACGCACCCTGCACAAGCCCGAAGAGCTGGCCGACGTGGATGTGAATATGAGTAATGGTAATTCCACCTTCCGCAATTCCGGGTCCACGCTGCCACTGGCCATGCTCCCAGTGGTCGAGTCCAATGACGAGAACCTAATGGAGCTCCTGGCCTAGTCCAGCTAGAACTCAGCTAGAACTAATCAAAAATCGTCGTAACCATCTGATCTTGATCTTTGTACTCTAAATCGCAGAAAGAAAAACTCTTCGTCCCCATCGCTTTCGCATCTAATCTCTGGATACTGATTCCGGACTGGAAACGCGCCGGCAAGTGGTTGGGTCTTTATATAGCCACTCAGTGGTCACAGTGTGGTTCGTGGAATAAAATGCATTTCATCTTGTTTTTGCTGACATAAATCGGCGAGACCTTCACTTGGGCTGGAGGTCTGAACTCGGCCTGACAATAGGCTCGCTCGCTCGTTCGATTTTTATACCCGGTACCCGTAGGGTACAAGGGTATTATAACTTAGTGAAAACCG
>JAEIIF010011372.1:0-11755 GCA_018874455.1 Drosophila trapezifrons
AGAGGAATACTAGAAGTTTCACTTCTGTCGTGCGTAGGCTTGACACACCCCTTTTTTATTAACAGATGATATTAATATATTTATAGAACTGTTACATCTAAATAGTCGCTCAGCTTATGCGATAAGACCATCACTCCCTAGAGAGCATACTGTGATTCGTATTTCTGGGAACTTTATGCCTGCCCAAATATTGTTTTATTTTTCATTCTATTATATTTTTAGTACAATGTATATTCACACTTCCTCGAATTAAGTATCTGCAAACTAACTAACTAGTCAAATATTTGTTTCAAGTGTAAACACACATATTGCAAAATATTTGCTGCCTTTCATGCCGCCGGCACGTTGAAAAGTAATCAGCCGAAAAAGCAGGTCATTTAATTTATTTTATGAGCACCTATATCAGCTGGATCACGCGGATGCTGGCCAAGTGACGAGCTGGCTCCTGCCAGCTGCCCATCCATAATTGTGCCAAGTGTCCGGCGGAGGATCTAATTTAAATAAAAATTGTTCTCATTATATTCAGCATCACGTGCCTCGTAGGCATCAGATGGATTCGAAAATATGGCGTCTCACCGCCTCTTCCCCATCCGATGTGGTTCCATAACACCATCACATCCCCCAAGGCTCCCATCCAACTCCCACCCTCCTCGCACCTAAAAAGCAACGCTTGTTGGACAAGAAAATTGTTTTGGGTAACTGGGTGGAGGCTTATGACACGCCATATACAACTCCTCCATCCGGATCCGAAGAGCGGTAGGCGGGAGCATAATGAGCGGAGAGGAAGCGCCAGGTGCCAGTGTTGTCAATTCAGTTATTTTTTAATCTGACGATTTTTTGCTGTATTCGGACTTTTCTGGATATATCTTACAGATATTATTATTATTTTAAAGCAATGATTTAATTTGTAATTAAATCGACATAGGTTTCGAGTATTTGTCGTGCAAAATAGTTCTAAAAGTCATAAATATTGTAGAGAGGATTTTCTTGAGCCTTAAATATTATTCCTATGTTTCATATATCACTACATATCCTTGAATAATTTTAAAAGACATATTTACAGGACACTTTATTTCTATTTAGCTTTTTTTAGCTTATTTTCAGAGCCATCAGCACTGGGTGGAAGCAGGAGTCTAGGGGGTGAGCTAAAGGAGGTGTGAGTGGTTGGGGGCACCTCGTTGACTTCGATTTATGTTTGCTGCGAGTCGACAGCCTCCGAAAGTAAATTAAATTTGCGTTTTTTTATTAGGAAGTATTTTATTTAATCGTACAACCTTGTTTTCCCTGCCACGTGGAATGCGCCAGGCGGCAGGGAACAGAAGGGCAGGAAAGAGTCCCCAAGCTACTGCTTCCTGAGTACCACGAGTGTTATTGTACCTGTTCCCTGATTATTTGCCTTGTTCAAAGACACAGCCAGCCGCCACACGAGCGTGGATTTTGAGTTTCTTCTGTCCTGTTGGCACACACCGGAAATGTGAGTTTATTCCGTTTCCGTCGCGACTGACAGAATTCCATTGTCGCATAAATTGCGAATTAAACCTTAAGACCGGTGTGTGCGATGTGAGAGAGTAAATTGCGTATGTGCGTCTCTTCAAGCGTTTAGCAGAAAATTAAAATCGTAGATGTCGAGGGCGTGTTTTTTCTACTCATAAATTGACTTCCATAAAGATGTCGGTCTGGAGCTAAATTAAAACCTACTCATCTGTTTGTCTCTTCCTTTATCAGTAAAAAAGAAACGTATACTTTCAAAGCATTTTATTTTGTAAATAAATAATAAATAAATAAATATATAGTGACTCTGCTCTCTAGCTAGTGGAAAACTCCTGATATTTAATCTAAAGTTTTTTTAGATTGCGCAACGGGGTCTGTCGGCCAACAGACTCGTTTTGATTTGTCTTTTTAAATAAAAAAATAATCCTGTTCTAGTTTCAAATTATTTTTAAACTTTTAATACCTCAGTACAACAGAATCAGCAGAACTTTTTAACAAAACTCGGGTATAATGTCCGATAGTTTTATAAAAACAGAAAAACAATTATCAGCCGTTTCCAAACCATTAACAAAGCGCTCCTTAAGTATCTGACCTAATTCCACAGATTTTGTTAAATGAATTCAATTAAAGTTTAATAGTGTTTAAGCGATAATTATAATTATCGCACGCTCTTGCTGCATTTCCCATTGCGTATACGCCTGGGCTGCACTCAATTTGATCCGGGAATGAGGGCCAGACGTGTAGACGAGTGGAAGAAGTGCGAGAAGTGGCCACAATTGCATTTAGCCAAACTAAAAACATTTACGACTGGCAAACACGGCGTGAGCCTGGCAGCATGGGCGGAAAAGGCTCTGGCGGCGGTGCAGACAAGTCGCTCCAGATGGCACAAAACAGACACTTGAATGGCAAAAGTTAAAATTACAATTAAACACAGAGTAGTCAGAGGAGAGAAGCCGCGCAAAAAGTTCCTCCGGCACAGGGGAAAAGTATACATAAAGAAATCGAAATGGTAGCTGCGACCTAACAAACTTTCCATTTTGGCAGTTTCTTCTAAGAAAGTGTCTTAATAAAGGAAAATGTATTTATATATATGTTTTAAATTTTATATCAAGGCTTTGCCATATAGCCTAATTATAATATTTTTAGTTTTCCTTAAAACTGTCACAGAAACAAAGCTTTTCTCTTAGAAATTTCGGAAATAAAGTCAAAATAGTGGCTTATTTCAGATTTTTATAAGGAATCGTAAGATATTAATTATTCACTCATAATTAATGCACTTTTTTGACTCAAATTTTAACAAAGATAATTGAATTTTTCCCTCTGCATATGGATCCATCAAGGGCATTCCGCTTGGTCATCGGATATCCTTCTCCTGCAGGAACTGCTGAAAAAGGGCAGCATTTCTCTCTGACAAATGCAAACAACTCGACGCAGCGAAGCCCCACGGAGCTGAGTAAACTGTTGGCTTAACAAATTGCTAATCCACTTCCACTTTGAATGCTTCCCTTCGTCGAATCCTCAAAGTACTGGCCAATTGGGGGAGTCGCATTTAAATCCATTCGAGATTATGGCCCCGGAAAAATCTCCACTTTGTCAAGTTTTAGCTGTTTTCCATCAAAGGCATGCGGCAGCATTTATCTGATAGTATTAAGTTGCATTTTGCAGAACACTCGAATGCAAATTAAGTGAATCAAAACTTTCTTATTGCATTTCCCATTGCATTTTCTCGAACTCTGGGGCCAAACATAGGTGTTGGGGCCCAGGTTTGCATGTAATTTAATTTTGCAGGCCAAAGACCGAGTTGAAAAATGTTTAAGTGAAGTTGTGCCTCGACGAGTATGTGCATGGCTTTCAACTCACTCAAAGGTCAGCTCAGTTGGCTTTCAAGAAAATTAGTTTTAAATTAATTAAAAGATTTTCACATAACTACGGGCTGTGGCTCTTGATGGCGTTGGAAAAGTGCGAGGGCCAGGCCGGGAAAGAGAAAGAATGGTAAAAGTAAAACTTGGATAATCATCCCAACCGCATCGCCCCTTAAACACCCGCCCGACCGCCGCTTTCCAGTCGGCTTGGTCTTCGGTGCTCGGCCTCCAACCCAAGGAATTCAACTCACTTTTTAATAGTTCAGAAACCACGGAAGGCTATGTGAGTTTAAACACTGTTACAAATGCTTTTCCGGAGGCAGAATGTGTGTGCGCCGCCGCCACTGAAATTACGCAGCAGGCGTAATCCGGAAAACTTCGCCGCCGCTGCCGAGTTCCTTTCCGACTTTTAAATAGTCCTTGAGTATTTATTTGCATTTCAACTTTGAGCGGCATAATGCGTGCAATTATTTCAGCAGAATTAACCATTTCGAAAATTATTTTACCTCATTAACTTGATTTAAATGAAGTTAAAAACAAGAAAATCTGCCGAAAGAACCAATAAATATTTTTCCATTTCCGAGGGGAAACTGGGAAAAAGTAAAGGAAATTTGCCAAGCGGAAATTGTGAAAAATACAAATATGGTAAATCCATTTAAGGTTAATAAACAAATCTTCTTACAGAAATAAGAGACAACTCGTTCGCTTCGAATTACTATATAAATATTTTCGCGAGCATTTGTATGTTTGCTTGTTTTGGGTTTCCAAAGGAAATAAACCCGTGAGAACGGAGTTGGGCTTGAAAATATATATCAGCTGTGTTAGGGCTTTCATCCCCAGTGCTCACATTTTTTGTAGCCAAGAAGGAAAAAGTTAACAAAACTTCAGTAAACGTTGCATCTGACTCTACCGTTTAAAGTGGATCGCATCAAATTGAACTTTTGTTACTTTTTATGAGGAAAGTTAACGAAAATGTTGTATATTTAATGCATGGCTTGCCTTTGATGAGGTTTGATAAAGCAATTTGTAATATTTTAAATATCTATAATTATTATTTTTAAAGGCTATAACTTTATATTTAATTGTAATAGTTTTTTAATATGTTGATACATTTAAAGCTTGGCTTTAGGACTAGAACCTCTTGGTATATATAGGAATAATAATTGATAATATTTTATTATTAAATAATATGAATAAAGTTATAATATTTCTATGCAGGACGGTATAAAAGAATATTCCTGTCCATATATAGATAGTCCACATGGGGTTGTTTTTCACCGGCTCTCGTTTTGTGGCGGCGGGACGGCATGGATTCATGTGGCAACCCCCGAGGAACTCCGGCACTCTAGCAAGCGCTCTCCAATCGCTCTACCTGGCCCCTGATTAATTTAGTCTGGGTCTCTGTCTCTCACTTTGTTCTGTTTTCTTTTCTGCCAGAGGTACCCGCCGGGTATACCATGACATGTGTTCTGGGGAGTGCGAGTGGGTGTCAGGGGTGGTGCCTGTGTGCTGTGTTGCACTTCTAAGCGCCTCTCATTGAATGCAGATGTCCAAGGTATATTATGGGTGTGTGTGCATGGATGTAATTAGAAAAACATTGGAGCACATGTATAGGTTTGTATCGCAACCAGGAAGTCCGAAAATACATAAAAAAGAGTAATTGGAAAAGCCAACGGAAAGTCACGAGCGAAAAGTTGGCTAGGTGCAAATATCTACTTTAAATACGTTCTAGTTTGAGCTACAAATAGGGGATTTATTTCGAAATAAAGGTAATAAAAAGGTCTCCAAAATAATTATTACAAATAATGTAAGGATAGTATGAATCTACTAAAGATTAACATACAGCATATGTTCCGCTCATTGGTGAATTCGTTTATCGTAAACTACAAGCATTATTTTATTTATTATTATTATTGTAATTATAATGTTTACATTATTATTTGGCATTTATTTAATTTAAGAAAAAAGTGTGAATAGTATACCATTTTTAAGTAAAACAAACAAAGGAAAATGCAACAATTGGTGGTCCTGTCTATGTAACTCCCAAAAGATTTCAACGTCATCTTAGACAAAAGAAAACTAAGGCTAGGCACAGGCTAGGAAAGCAACCTAAAACAGTCAAAGGATGCTGGGGAAATTAAAGAAATCTGACGGATTTCCATTGTCGGCTTTTCCGCCCCTGTCTGCTTGCAATTGACCGCTTTTGTGCTTGACAAAAGGAGAGACGACAGGCCAACAACACAAAGGGGAAATGTGGCCCACAAAGGAAATTCCATTTAATGGATTTTAAATGTTCAAATTACTCGACCCTGCCACCAAACCCTGTAAGGAGTAGTCCTCGAGGAACTCCTAATAAGACATTAACCAGGTATTTGTTTACCAAATAAAGTATGAATATAATTAATAACCTGCAAACATTTTGTATTTGAACTGAAACCAGCATTTGGTTCAGCATAAATCCAAATGCTAATGGATGAGTAATGGATGAGTGTATTAGTATATCGATCCACAACTTTGATTATACATTTTTCTAATTTATGGTTTATTCACACGCAAGTTAGTGGTGCAGTAATTCAATCATGACAAATATAAGTGTTATGTTGACTAAGAGGGTTTAATATAGATAACCGGAGAACAGAGGATGAAATTATATACATATTTAGAGTAAATCTTACAATATTTTTGTACTCTATGGTACTCCACCTTGCAACTCATTTATAAACTTGTTAAAAAACTATAAAACCTTAGGATAAAATATTTATTCACACATTTAAAAATTATTTTAAGTTAAGTCAGATATTCTGTGATATTCGGGACATCTTGCGCGCCACTTACTTCATAATAAGGGACTCGAGTGCTTAAAGACTTTAACTTTCGGTACAAAAAAACCCTATACAATCGGTAAAACCATTACTTCTTAAATAAAGCTAACTATTCTGAGTTATGGAAACCCCATTTATATGTGTATATCGATCCATTAATAGTATTCCGACCCCCAACTTGGTTTGTATATACTTTAAATGTATGAGATGTTCACACGCAAATTACAAGAATGATAAATCAATTCTCTGACACATAGATTTATGCTTAAGAAAGAGATTCGGGATTCATATTCAGTTCCTCACGCCATCAACCAAAATGCAGCAGAGTTCCTTGTTGATTCTAGTTTTCCTTGGAATTGATTATCCCATACCTGTCGTCGACGTCGTCGGCAGTTTGGAAAAAAGCACCCCGAATCGCATGCAATTTTGGAAACACCACCGAAAAAACGAGAGCGGGAAGCAAACGTCTGGCGGCTTGAGGTTGTTCTATATTACAAACTGCATTGAGATCACTTACCAGAACACATATGGTTGATATAGAGCCAACTATGGAGCTGTTATAGTTCACTTAGCGATGATAAAGTTCACTTAGCACTTAAGTATCTCTACAGAACCCTTTGGTTGAGTCCGGAAATCCCTACAGTTCGATATTCAAAAACAGACAAGGGCCGGAACACACACACTCGTTATGGCCATTTAGAGGACCTTTGTTCGTTCACTAACGCTTGGAAAATTCAATTTTGACAATTTTCAAGTGACACTTGACAGCGGCTGCGGCACAATCCACGAGATACAATTGCATCCAGCCGGATAGAACGATACGACGACTTCCGCGAGGAGTATCTACGGCGCGGTGCGAAGCGCACTTTCACCCACGAACAGCGACGGCAACTAACTGACGGCCATGCGACTTTGCGCCACCGGCCAGAGCCAAAATAAAGCCACGAGCGCACAGCCGAGCACGAGGCGCCAGGACACACACGGCCAGGATGACTCGTGAAGGAAGCGAGAGGCGCACGCCGCCGCTGGTGTGAGGAGTGCGCACAGAGAGCAGCATGAGAGCGGGGCGCCCGGTGGTGGTTTGCACGCCGACTTGCCGCCTAGCCTGCCGAGGGGGTGGCTCGAGTACTACTCAGTGGTTGGGCGGATGGGTGGATGGGCTAGCCATGTCATGTTGTGACGCCGTCTGCCGCTGCGAGATTCGCAAGAGGCACAGCCGGTTGCCGGGGGGTGGAAAGGTTGCCGTTGCCGTTGCCGGCCAGTTGAACTCTCAAATAATTCGGAGCAAATTAATCCCGGAATCTGCATGTCCAAAATCTGTGCTGTGTTCGATTTATATTGCATTTTTGGCCAAATAACTAGTATAAATTAAGTACTTTTGGAGCGCCGATGTTGCGTTCAATGGAAAACTAATAATACATTGATATTAGTACCGCAAAAGAGGGGAAATAACACCAAATAGTAACGATAAGTTTGTGTGCAACCTCAAATAGGCTTTTCAACAGTACTTCATACGGAACATAACCAACTAAATAACGAAGTTAGTAAATATAAAGCAACTAGTGCTGAGGTTAGTAGTTAGGACCACTTAATAAACAGAACTTATTCATTCAAAGTCTGTGGACAACTAATATCTATTTGTTTCGCTGTTTTGGACTTTAAATAGTTAAAATACATCAAGAACTAGGGGGTTGTAATACATAATTTATTAAAAAATTTGCTTTACAATCTTTATTAACCGATAATTTATTTTAAGAAGTAATGTATTATGTGTTGAAGTGCGAAGTAAAGTCTCTAACGCAAGAACTCTAGATCTAAGTCGGTTTACTTGCAATACCGATCGGCTTTCATTTTGCTGCGTCTGTCCAAAAGGGTTTCATGTAGAGAGCCCTGAGCCTTGGCATTCTCCAGTTCCTTTACATCGTTCTGATTAATTCGCATTTTCTTGTCCTGGAACTTTTGGAACTTTTTCCTAGAGAAACAAAACATGAAATGCTTTTTGAAGATATTTCCTTTAAAGGCTGTTACTTACACATAATTCTTTTCGACTTCGCCCAAGTCACCCTTTTCCTCTTTGGGCTCTGTATCCACAACCACATCCCGTGTAGCATTACTCCGCACCTTGCAGATCTCGTGCTGGCCCACCTTCTTGCGCAGCGCCACACAAGCGTCATCTTCCGGATCGATGGACATAAAATGACCGGTTTCCGAGAGCAATGCCATGCGTTTGTCCTTTAAAACAGCATTATTTTTAATTCATTAAAGTTAATTCATTCAAATAAAGAAAACATACCTCAAAGACCGGCTCCCACTGTTCCATACTGCCCACAGCTTCGGATCGCCCGGTGACCATGCCATCCTTTTCGATCTTCAAATATTTTCCATAGCCAGATTTGAAGGACACCTTGCGATCGTTAATGGGAAAAGCTGTGAAAATCTCCTCCGGGTCGGGGCCATCACCAGCGTTATGGGGACCGCCAAGGGTAAACAAACTGTCAAAAGACAAAAGAAACATTTTTTAGGGAAAGGATAATACATTTCTTGTACACAAGATTTAAGAAACACTTATTAACTTAAATTAGGCACATTTCGTGTCTGCAAAAACCAAATATTACCCATTATCCAAGGCTTTCAGGTAACACCGATCGTTAAACTCAATGGACACCGTCCCGGTGATGTCCGCTGCCGTCTTCGCTGCCCACCAGCCGCCGTGCTCCACGGCATCCTCGTCCACCTGCACCTTTGACTTCTTGGAAGATGATCCCGCCTCATCCTTTTCCTTCTTGCGTTTCTTGCTCTTCCTAAAATTAAAGATATTTTCAGGCGCTGCGCGTTTGGAAAATCTACAGCAATTCCATTTTATTTACTTGTGTTTTTCGCCTTTTAAAACAAGTTTTTTAATGCGAATATTGTCGTAATCAGACATGGTCACAGTTACTGCAGTTTATATTAATTTATTAACTGCAAAATAACTTAAAACATGAAAAATAACCAAGTTGTTTTGATTTTTATAAAGAACACAAAAATATAGGGATGTGCAACTTGGATGATAAAAATATCGATAGCTGCTGGCAAGACCAATCGATGTATCGATACAATTCAGTTGCTTAATTTTGTAAGAAAATAAATGTTTAATTGCGTAACCAATATAAAATAAGAGAAAACTTATACAAAAAAACACCCTTTATTTCTTTTGTCACATTAATACTTTTATTCTGAGGTTTTTAATAGTTGTTTACAACAAAGTAAATAATACAATCACGAAAGCTTATTTTGTTAAACTAAACAAAAACGTTGTACAATTGTTTCAGCTCGAATAATTTATCTTAAATTATGGCATAATAATTGTAGGTATAAATAATCATTTGGTATATAAATAATGCCCTTTCACTATTTTTAATGTAAATAGCAAATTTTACTGTAAATATATATTTGGAAAAGCATTGGCGGAATCGAAAAAGCTTACGATTTATGTTTTTTAAATAAATACAACAATCCGGAACATACGTATGTATATAGGAATGACCAATATATATTTGAACCAAGATCTCTTTACACATATCCTTCGACTGAGACATTTTGCCATTGCCCCTACAAGAGAAAAGACATTATAAAAATGTTTACTAAGAGTTTTTAAATAAGACTTACCGCAATACCAAGGTTCCATCCAACGCCGGCTGGATTCTCCTTCGTGATCCCGCAGCGCCGGCAGATGATGCCGTTTAGGGAGATGGCCCACACCTCGGCGCCCACGGACACGGATCGGAAGCCACAATGCTGCTCCGTGTGCGGCGGCACGTTTGCGGCATTGGGCAGAAACTGCCAGTGGGAACCCTCGGGGAAGGTCTTTGAGATCTCTTTTCGCACAGCCAGGCGCTGCTGGTTGTCCAGCGCCCAAATCCCAGCGCGTCCAACACTTATCGCCTTAAAGGTAACGCCTGCCGGAGCCTCTACCTGCTGCCAGGCATCGCCGCAGGGATTCTGCCCGCTGATGCCGTACCGGAAGAACACCATGCCGTTTCGCGCCACAGTCCACACCTGGCCAGTCGGTCCCATACTGATTCCCACGAGAGGCTGATCGCTGGTTATGTGCTCCCAGGCGTCGCCACGCGGATTCATGCTGCTCACGCCGTGTCGGATGAGCACGTCCCCATTGGAGGCGATGGCCCAGGCAGCAACAACTGTGTTTCCCTCGCTCTGTCCGCTATCTACATCGTCATCCAATACCTGTAAAAAAATTATTAAGGAAACGAATAGTTTGGGTTGCTTATTAAAGAGATAATACAAAAATCATACCTGAAGGGTTGCGTCGAGTATCTTTGACTGGCTCAGCTCCTGCCAGGGGCCGCTGCTGCTGAGGCGGCACCTCTTCATCCATCTCCGACGTCGCACACAGTCCGTGAGCTTCTTTTGGGCATGGTAGTTGGCGGGAAAGTCGATGGCATACTGCCAGCCCTCCTTGTCCCCACCACCGGGAATGTTGTAGTCAATCGCCCAATCGGAGATCCATTCGCAGTGGGTTGATAGGAGCTTTGTGTGCTCCTTGCTGCGCTTCTGCCGTCCACTGGCATCGCTCCACATGTGCCGATCCGTGGGCAGACTCTTGGCAGTGAACCCACTGATCGGATTCCAGCGCTGGTTCTCGTACACGTAGTAGGTGTGCGTGTCAATCATGGGGTTAATCTTGCCGGAGCCCTCCAATCCTTTCAGGAACATGCCGCCCCATCCGCCATTGTATACCCAGGCGGTGTTGTCACAGGAAATGCCCCAAACTACGTCCACGCCGCTGTTGAAGACCCGCTTAATGTGGCCACCCATCTGGCGCCAGTGCATCCGTTCCATGGAGACAATCAGCGAGGGACAGCGGTACAGCACGCTGAAGAGTTTAATGCGGCCGCTCACATATAGACGAGTCACACTCTCCGGATCGATGCGGTATTTGTAATCGGTGTACACAGCATTGTTCACGATCATCAAGTAGTGATCCTGCAGGGCCCTGAATAGAAAACGCATTGCTCCTAACTCGTATATATTAAATTGAGAGATTGCCTATACCTTATCTTTAAAGTGAACGTAGCGCCTGGGGCAAATGCCATTTTGTCATTGCGAATCTCATCCAGCCATTCCGACTCCCTCATCGAATTCAGCACCGTGGTACGCTCGTTGAAACGCGGATTCAGATGCAACGCAATCACTCGATGCTTCTCCACACGATGCGGCTGCACTTTGACGGTGGAGTGCGACTGCAGATCGAAGCGGATCTGATCAGCATCATCGTACACACAGCCAGATATCTCCAGTTCAGTGCCGCAGGGCATTCTGAAAGAGCGATAAACTAAATTAAAGTTTGAAAGCGATTTTTAAAGCGGTGAAGAGTGGTGTGTGTATGCGCTAGAGCGTAAGTCGATCGATAACTTTCGCAACCGAGATGAAACTTCAAACATATCTAGCCATTCAGACAATATAATTATTATAAGGTAGTCTCATCCATGATACAATTATATATATAATTGTAGCATGGTCTCATCAGCTTTGACAAGGACGATACATTTTCAGCTCTCTCTATCCGCTCTCAGAGAG
>JAEIIF010011402.1:0-27781 GCA_018874455.1 Drosophila trapezifrons
AGCTCCTCACAAGACCCTATCCGCCCAGTACAGCAAGCGACTTTTTCAACAGAATTGCCTATAACTGGACCAGTGCAGACGGACATATCGACACGCGGATCGGCAAGCTGGACCTGAGTCAGGACTTCATGGTCAGCACGACGGCTCAGACTTTCCTGAACGCGTCGTTCGGCTGGCCGATGCTGCCGAGCAACAACCTCTACGGACAGGGACCGGCTTCTCCCGTCGCCACACCGGCGTTCCGTCTGCGTTACGCCTTCTCGAAAGGATGGGAGACGCAGATCGCCGTGGCGGATGATAACGGAACCGGCGCACGCTCCTTCATCAATGACACGGACCCATGGAACCAGAATCAGGACCCGAGCGGCACACACTTCAATTTCAGGACGGGAACCTTCGTGATTGGCGAGGTCGCGCATAACGTCAATCACAACGGAAAAACGGGGACATACAAGGCCGGGTTCTATGTCGATACCGGACGCTTCCCGTTACAGGCCAATCAGGATGTCAGCCGGCGCGGCAACTGGGAAGTCTATATGGTCATGGATCATACGCTTCTGAAGAATACAGGGGCGGGCGAACTGCGCGGTTTCGTGCGGTGGGAGTATACGGGGCTGGCGGACCGCAACCAGATTTCCTCTTCGCTGGATGCGGGCCTCGTTCTCGACGGTCCTTTTCATCGTTCTGGTGACAACGTCGGAATTGGTTTCGGTTACGCGGCTCCCAGCCATTACCTGATGCTCCAGCGTCCGGATGGCTCGGAACGGCATCATGGCAATGAATACCATCTCGAACTGACCTACGCTGCTCAGGTTCTGCCCTGGCTGGTGGTGCAGCCGGATGTGCAGGGACTGATCAACCCCAGTGGCGGGGCTTATGATGACGGCAAGAAAGTGAAATCCGCGCTGATTTTCGGTCTGCACATGGACATGTCTTTCTGAGCATTAAAACCGCTCTTGGTCCAAACATGCTTTTCCCGTGCTGTGCAGATGGGCACGATGTGGCACAAGGCTGCCCTGATCTCGATAACGCGCAAGGAACGGCATGATTACGCGCCTTTTTCCTGTATGGGCCGTGCTGTTTTCCGGCGCGGCGATTGTCTGGCCAGCCGTCTTTACGGCGTACGGCTGGGCCGTGACGCCTCTGCTGGCGTTCATCATGGTCACAATGGGTGTGACGCTTACCCCCGGTGATTTTCTCCGCATTGCCCGCAAACCCAGAGCGGTTATTGCCGGGATCGGGCTGCATTATCTCGTGATGCCGCTGGCCGCCTGGCTGATTGCAACAATGCTGTCCATGCCGGAGGAGCTGAAAACCGGCATGGTTCTGGTCGGCTGCGTCGCCAGCGGCACGGCGTCCAACGTCATCATCTATCTGGCGGGCGGCGATGTGGCGCTGTCTGTCAGTATCAGCATGGTCTCGACGCTGGTCGGAATTGTCGCAACGCCGCTACTGACGCGCCTGTATCTGTCGGCGGATGTGGCCGTTGACAGTTGGGGGCTGTTTCGCAGCCTGCTGATGATCGTGGCGCTGCCGCTGGTCGGTGGGCTGGCGATCAATACGTTCTTTCACAAGACGGTTCGACGGATTGAACCGGCCCTTCCGCTTGTCGCCATGCTGTCGATCCTGCTCATCATTGCGAGCATTGTCGCCAGTGTAAAACCTTCGCTGGCGGCGGTCGGTCCGCTCGTGCTGGTCGGGGTTATTCTCCACAACGCGACTGGATTGCTGGGTGGATACTGGGGCGGGCGTCTGCTGGGGTTCGATGAGGCTGTCTGCCGGACGCTGGCCATTGAGGTAGGGATGCAGAATTCCGGCCTCGCGGCGACGCTGGGACGGCTTTACTTTGCGCCGCTCGCGGCATTGCCGGGTGTGATCTTTTCAATCTGGCACAATATTTCCGGCTCCATTCTGGCTGGTTACTGGAATGCGCATCCGGCCAGAAAAAGGGATGGAAATGACTGAAAAAGTCACAACCGGTCTGTGTCAGCGCAGGCCAAGCCCTGACTTCAGACCTGCCGCATCCGTCTGCATTTCAAATCCGGGATGTTCAGGCTGAAAAAGCACGGACGATGAGAGTGGGCCTGTTACGACCGGATCAAAACCCGCCGCTTTTACAAGTTCTTCCACACGCTGAACCGAGGCCGCATCGTCACCGGCCACCGGGATGGCCAGCCGGGGAGGGGATTTATCCGCCTCGGATGCCAGAACGCTCATGTCGATTGAGTTGAAACCACGAACGACATGCGCGCCGGGAAAATAGCGCTGGGTCGTCAGGCCTGCACCGTCCCGGTCGGCAACGGAGGCGATGGAGCCATCGCGAAACGGATAGAAATTGGTAGCGTCAAGAACGGTTTTGCCCCTGAGCAGAGGCGCAAGTTTCTGTCCGACATCAGGAATGGCGCGATAGGGGATGGCAAGCAGCACGACTGTTCCAAACCTGGCTGCCTCTTCGGGCGTGCCAGCGGAGGCGTTCGGCCCAAGGCTGGACGCCAGTTTCTGGGCATCGGTTAAGCTCCGGGCTGAAAACATCACATGATAGCCTGCCTTGACCCACAGACTGCCGAGCGTGCCAGCCACATGGCCTGATCCAATAACGCCTATTGTCGGGAGGGAATCCGCTGCACGGACAGATGTGCTGGCTGCGGCAAGACTGGAAAGCAGTGTCAGGCCAGTCAGAAGAACGTGGCGTCTTTTCATGACTGGCATCATCCGTTTCTTTCTCCATTTCCCGGATTGCTGAGGCCGAAAATAGGATCGGACCGGGGAAAGGGCAGGGTAGTCAGACGAGTCATCTGCTCGGGTGTGGGAGCCTGTCGGACAATGTCGAAACTCTGCTCAGGAGGGTAAGCGCCGACAACCAGAAAATCATCGTCCGAAGACAGCTTCATGTGGCCGGTTCCAGCAGGGAGCAGGGCAATATCACCAGCCCGGACTTCGACCTCGCGTCCATTCGGTCCACCAAGCATCAGATGCGCCGAGCCGCCTGCGAAGCCGAGCACTTCATGCCCTTCAGTGTGATAGTGATGAAAGGAATAGACCCCGTTGCGCCATTGGGGTGGCCAGTCGTTCTGCTGGAACAGATTTTCAAAGTTTGCTGCAGGATCTGGGCGGTCGATGGAGAGGGCGTTGCGATAGAGAACGACCGGCAGTTTCTGGTTGTTTGGAACCCAGTCGTTTCTTTGAAGCAGAAAACTTTCGGTTCTGGCCGGTGTGGCGGCAGCCGCGGACCGGACACCGGCTTTTCCCAGAGAAAGCCCCATTCCCGCCAGAATGGAATTGAAGACACGCCGTTCCATGTCGGTCGCTCCCGTTCTGAAATCAGAAAGCCAGCATGCCGCCCTCGGTTCATACCCAACAAGTCAAATAATATTGTGTTGCAGCCACAGACTGACTGTCGGGGTTCAGTTTTGCTTGGCTTCGCCGGGCGTTTCGTGCGGGCGGGGAGTGACCGGAACGCTTTTCGGGTCGATATTACGGAGAAAGCGTTCCGCAAGAGCGCCGTAAAGCGGCTGTTTGCAGATCATCCTGGAGACGCCAAAAGCCAGAAACGAGCTGGCGAGCAGGGCGAGCGTCACCTGTTGGTTGTCACACATTTCCATGACGATCACGGTCGCGGTCAGCGGAGCCTGCACGACAGCGGAGAAATACGCCACTGTGCCGAGAAGAACGACCGCGCCCGGTGTCGTGTGCGGCAGGAACTGGGCAATCCAGCCGCCCATACCGGCTCCCACGGACAGGGAGGGCGCGAACAGTCCGCCGGGAATGCCAGAGCAGTAAGATACGATAGTGGCGATGAATTTCAGTACGAAATAGGAGGCTGGATAATGTTCTTCTCCCTGAATGATCGAGCGGGCCTGAGCATATCCGGTGCCATAGGTCATGCCGCCAGATGCAAGTCCTATCAGTGCGAGCAAAAAACCGCACAGGCCGGCGAAAACAATTGGACGCTCGGCGATGAAGCGGCCGACCCGCCCCGGCAGCCCTCTGGAGGCGCGGATAAGGATGGCGGAGAATGACCCGCCCGTTATGCCTCCAAGTAGACCACAGGCGATTACGGCCAGCCAACTGACACCGACAGGCACTACTGAATCAGTATGGCCGAAGTAGCTGTAATTGCCGACCAGTGCGATAGCGGTGACACCTGCCAGGACCACACCGGCCAGCATGACGCCGCTGGTCCTCTGCTCGAATGAATGGGCGAGTTCCTCAATGCCGAACACGATACCCGCCAGCGGTGTGTTGAACGCAGCGGCCACACCGGCAGCGCCACCAGTCAGCACGAGAGCGCGTCGGGAGACGACTTCTCCCATGTTGAGATAGCGTCCCACGGAATTCATGATGGCTGCGCCGATCTGAACGGTTGGTCCTTCACGGCCAATGGAAGCGCCAGCCACAAGTCCCAGGCAGGTCAGAAATACCTTCGCAGCGGCGATCCTGATAGAGAGGATACGATCCACGAGTTTCTGATCGGAGAGATGCATGCAGGCAATGGCCTGCGGAATGCCAGATCCCTGGGCACCCCGGAAGAAGGTGCGGGTCAGCCAGATTGACAGCACAAGGCCGCCCGGCGTGACGATCAGCATCAGCCAGGGGCTGTAGGAAATAATATTGTTGCGTAGATTCGCGGCCTGATCGGCGAGCGTCGCGAAGGTGATGGCCGCAAGGCCGACGACAATGGAGCCCCCCCAGAAGATCAGCTTCCGTCGCCATTCAGCCGTCGTGATGCGGGCTGTATCGCGGAAATGTCGGATGCGGCCGGTAGGAGAAGCCATAGTGTATTAGTCAACTCATGTCTTGCGGCAGAAGTCTGGTTTCGACTCTACACAGTAAAAAGTCTTCATCAGGGCTTACGCCCGACGCCTGCCTATTCCAAGCGTAAACCCGCCCGATGGTTCCATTTCGACCAGCCAGTGTGCGATTTTAATAACACCTTGTGGCGTGGGCGAGAACGATGCCGCTGTTCTTGGCCTTATGTTCCGGTTCGACATGAATATTAATCACGCAACGTCCGAGCGCGTTGCGGAGGCCAGCTTCAATGCGGTCACAGATGTCGTGCACGACAGCAACCGTCATGGTGCCCGGCACCACCAGATGAAACTCAATGAAGGTGATCGCTCCGACTTCACGGATGCGGATATCATGCGCTTCCAGAGCACCAACGGCTTTTTCCGCGATGACATCGTTGAGTCTGGCGAGTGTGACTGAATCCGGAGCCTCGTCCATCAGGCCCGAAACGGACTGTCTAAGCATCTCCCAGCCCACCCGCAGCACGTTGAGAGCGATAAGCGCCGCAATGGCTGGATCGAGCCAGTGCCATCCGGTCAACGGGATCAGGGCAAGTCCCGCCACCAGACCAAACCCTGTCCACACATCGGAAAGCACGTGCTGGCCACCCGCGACAAGCGCGGGGGATCGGATATGGCGACCAATGCGGAGCATGGTCAGGCCCCATGCAAGATTGATCGCGGTGGCAGCGCCATTCAGGGCGAGGCCGAACCATGGAGCGTCAACATTCTGCGGATGGACAAAACCTTCGTACGATTCACGGGCGATCAGGAGCGCCGTGACCAGCACCATGGCGCTTTCGATGATCGCAGAAAGATACTCGGCCTTGTAATGTCCGTAGGTGTGGTTGTGATCAGCAGGCCTTTCCGCGAGATGAATGGCCCACAGGCCACCGATGGCGGCGGCGACATTGATGACGGTCTCAAGCGCATCCGATTTCAGGGCGATACTTCCCGAGACCGACCATGCCGCGTATTTCAGCCCGAGTGCGACAAGGCTGACACCCAGACTGACCCACGCAATGAGGTTTTTGCGTCGGTTGACCGTCTGACCTTCGGACTCAGGCATGGGCTGGTCCCGCGCAACTGACATCGCAGGCGACGGTTTCGATCTGGATGGTCGTGTGAACGATACCGAAGCGTGTGCGCAACATCTTGTTGGCGACTTCCAGAACCTGATCGTTGCTGCCTGTCGTGCCGTCGGTTGTGCGGACCAGATGCGCCGTCAGCGCCGTTTCCGTGGTGCTCATCGCCCAGACATGAAGATCGTGCAGATCGGTGACACCCGGCAGGGCACGGAAAAATCCGTCGATTTCATTCATGTCGATTCCTCTGGGAACGGCGTCGAGCGCCATATCGAGGGAATCCCGGAGCAGGGACCATGTCGTCAGGACAATAAGAGCCGAAATGAGCAGACTGATCGCCGGATCAAGCCACTGCAGACCTGTCAGTAGGACCAGCCCACCGGTAATGACAACCGCCAGCGATGCGATCGCATCGGTCGCCATGTGCAGGAAGGCTCCGCGGATATTGAGGTCGTTCTTCTGCCCTTTCATGAGCAGCAGCGCGGTCCCGCCATTCACGAGAATACCGAGAGCCGCCACGATCATGACGGTCCAGCCGGAGACAGGTTCCGTGGGATGAAGCAGCCGCAGAACGGCTTCCCATGCAATGCCGCCGGTCACCAGAAGCAGGATGACCGCATTGGACAGCGCCGCGAGAATGGAGGAGCGACGCAGGCCGTAGGTATAGCGTGTGCTCGGGCTTCTTCTGGTAAGGCTGTGGGCCAGCCAGGCGGCTCCCAGCGCAAGAATGTCGGACAGATTGTGTCCTGCATCCGCCAGCAATGCGAGGGAGTGAGAGAGAACGCCCCAGATGGCTTCGATCACCAGATAGGCGCTGTTGAGCACCATACTGATGGCGAAGATCCCGCCGAACGTATCGGGTGCGTGATGATGATGACCGAAAAGACCGTGATCATGGTCGTGATGATCGTCATGCCCGTGGTCATGATCATGCCCGCTGCAACTGCTCCCGTGATAGTCGTGGGCATGCGCTGAATGGTCATGATCCGTGTGATCATCATGGGTATGATCATGGTTGTGGGTGTCGTGTGAACACTCTGAGCCATGCATGGAAACACCGTCCCCGTTTTTCTCTGGCGGGGTCAGGAGCACAGATCCTGCATGTTCGCTGACGGGAGACTCACGTTTTTTGCCTTCAGTCTGTCGCGGACGATCCGGAGCGAGTGCGCCAGAACTTCATCAGCGCACAGGGCGTCTGTTTCAATCCTGATGGCGTCATCCGCCATGCGCAGAGGAGCCGATGCACGGGTGCTGTCAGCGTGGTCGCGCTCGATCAGCGCGATCTCAACGGTCCGAACACGCTGGTCCCGGTCAGGCGCATCGTCGGTGCCGCCGTTCTGGATATAGCGTCGGACAGCACGCGCATAAGGACTGGCCGTGATGAACAGCTTCACATCGGCATCCGGGAAAATGACCGTGCCAATGTCGCGGCCATCCAGCACCGCGCCATTCTTGCGGGCGAAGATGCGCTGCATGTCGACAAGGGCCTGACGCACGGCGTTGTCGCGTGCGACGAGGGAGGCGGCGGCGTCGACATCCGGAGTGCGGAGATCCGTGCGTTTCAGGTCAGCCAGCGAAAGCGCACGCGCGATGCTCTCTCCTGACGTGGAAGCCGGATCGAGCCCAGCATTGATCATGAGTCGCGCCACGGCCCGATACAGCAGTCCGGTATCAAGGTGCGGTAGCCCCAGAGCTTCAGCGAGGCGCTTGGAAAGGGTGCCTTTTCCGGCCGCTGCCGGACCATCCACAGCAATGATGGGCGCCGATCCTGTCACCGGTCTTGTCATGGAGAAACATCCTCTGGTCTGGTTCCGCTGCGTTGTGGCGCGATACGCGGACAGGACTCTGGCGTCAATCTGCCTGTGAAATGGCGGGCCGCCTTCGGGTGCGTTTATATCGAGGCTTGCTGGCTGCTGCCACGCTGAAATCAGAATTTTTGAATGATCCGGTCAGGCAAGGTGTGTTCAATTGAAACCACGGCGCGAGAGACCACATCAGCATCAGACAGGGAGGGCCGTGTGGGACGTACACTGATAGCCGTTGGCATTGCGATCGTTCTGATCGGGCTGCTGTGGCCTTACCTTCAGAAACTGCCAATCGGACGCCTTCCGGGTGATATTCTGATCAGACGTCAGGGCTTTACCCTGTATATGCCTCTCGCAACGGGACTTGTTCTGAGCGTCCTGCTTTCTTTCATTCTCTGGCTGGTTCGGCGCTGAACTCTGGTCGGCGCAGGGAAGGGCTGGTAGGGATAACAGGCAGACAAGAGACCGGATTTCAGGTTGGGAAAAAAAATGGTGGTCGCCAGCAATCAGGGCCTGTGGCGATGAGCAGTGAAGACGGAAAGAGCGCCGCTGGATGCGCAACCGGCAGGCGCTTGCGGTGGCGTCCCCTCGCTCTGTGCGGGGCTCTGGCGGCCTGTCAGGCATCGCCGGTCGTCAACACCAGGCCCACCCCTCATACGCTGATATACAGCTACATGATCGCACACGGAATGGCGCGTGGCGCCGTGATGTCGGGGGGAATAACGCCTCACAGACTCACAGAAATCATCGTGCTGGACCATGAGGCGCTTCTGGCTGTCGCACGGGAGGAATCGTCGCCTGCCGACAGCAATATGCGGGCGGCCAACAAAGCGATTGAGCAGTTGATCGCTGTGACGACGCCGGTGGATGGCGCACCGGCGGCCCCCTCAACCCAGACAAAATCGGCCGCTGGAGTGCCGTGATGCCAATCAGTGAGAAAAGAGTTCTTTCTCACTGATCCTGAAGTCGCTCTGTCAGATTTCCTGCTTCAAGGCAGGGCGCGTATCCTTGCGCAGACGCTTTTCGCCCAGCAGCAGGAGCAGCGGGGCGGCGATGAAGATCGACGATGACGTTCCGACCACAATGCCGAACAGCATCACCCAGGCAAAGCCGGACAGGCTTGCTCCGCCAAAGAAGGCCAGAGGCAGGGCCGCCAGAAAGACCGTGGTGGATGTGCCCAGCGTACGGCTCAGGGTTTCATTGATGGAAAGATCAAGCAGTTCCCGCAACGGCATGGTGCGGTAACGCCGCAGATTCTCGCGGATACGGTCATACACCACCACCTTGTCGTTGGTGGAATAGCCGAGAATCGTCAGGATTGCCGCGACCATCACGAGATCGAACTCGAAATGGGTCAGCACGAGAAAGCCCACGGTCTTGGTCAAGTCGAGCACCAGCGTGACGACAGCCGAGAGAGCGAACTCCCATTCAAAGCGGAACCAGATGTAGCCGAGGATCATCAGCAGACTGATGCCGAGCGCCAGCAGACCATTACGGAACAGTTCGGAGGAGACGGACGCGCCGACAGCGTCAGCCCGCACGATGGTCGCGCCCGGCTGCGCCTCGGTGATGGCGTGACGGACTTCATCCACGACCGCGTTGGTGTTGGTCTGTTCGTTGGCGCCCAGTCGGATCAGCACGTCATCCGGGCCACCGAACGCCTGCACGCCATCCGTCTTGAGATTGTGCGCCGTCAGCGCCGTCCGGATCTTGCCGAAATCGGCCGGACCATTGGTTTTGGCTTCCACGACGATGCCGCCACGGAAATCGAGGCCAAGCGTCAGACCCGGATGGAAAAACAGGATGACCGAAGCCAGCGACAGCACGGCAGAGGTTGCCAGACCTGCAAACCGGCCACGCATGAAATTGATATGCGTATCCTTGCGGACAAAGCGCAGGAGGGGACGTCCGAACATGATGCGCCTCTCAGACCGGAAGAGTGGACGGACGGGTGAGGGCATACCAGCGCACCATCAGCATCCGAGAGAGAAGAAGAGTGGAAAACAGCGTCGTGGCGATGCCAATCGTGATCGTGAGAGCGAAGCCGCGCACAGGACCTGTTCCGAACACGAACAGCATGACATGAGCCAGAAAGGCTGTGGCGTTACTGTCGAGCACGGTTGCTGTGGCGCGCTCGAACCCGGCCTGCATGGCGGCGAGTGGTGTGCGGCCACGCTTCAGTTCTTCACGGATACGCTCGATGATCAGGATGTTGGCGTCCACGGCCATGCCAAGGGTCAGCAGCATTCCGGCCATACCGGGCAGCGTCAGCGTCGCCCCGAACAGCGACAGGATGGCCAGCATCAGCACAAGGTTGGCGAACAGGGCGACGTTCGCATACCAGCCGAAACGACCGTAGAATAACGCCATGAAAATGATCACGAGCACAAAGCCGACCAGCAGGCTGAGGGCTCCGGCCCGGATGGAGTCAGCGCCGAGCGACGGCCCGATCGAACGCTCTTCCACGACTGTCAGAGGTACCGGCAACGCACCAGCACGCAGTAGCAGAGCCAGATCCGTTGCCTGATGGGCGTCGAAGTTGCCGGTGATGATACCGCTGCCACCCGTGATGGCCGTGCGGATCACGGGCGCTTCAATGACCTTGTTATCCAGAACGATTGCAAAGCGACGACCGACATTGGCCTGCGTCACGTCACCAAAGGCGCGGGTGCCGACAGAATCGAGAGAGAAGCTGACAGCCCAGCCACCTGTCTGATCGTCGGTTGTCGCGCCGGCATTGGTGAGGTTCACACCATCAACATCGACGTGATTACGCACGGCGAGCATGCTGCCCGGATGATCGGTCGATGGCAGGAGGGTGTCACCTGGAGGCGCGATTGGCGTGCCGGGCGGCAGTTCATCGACAAGCCGGAACGTCATCTTGGCTGTGGTGCCGAGCAGGGCTTTCACACGCTCCGGATCACTGATGCCCGGAAGTTCGACGACGATGCGGTCTTCGCCCTGCCGTGTAATCTGGGGATCGACAGCGCCGGTGGCGTCGATACGGCGTCGGACAATCTCGATGGCCTGAGAGACGGCGTCATGTGTCCGGACCCGCATGGCGCCGCTGTCGAGCGTTATGGCGATGGTGTCGTCAGGACGGGTCGTGACCGAGAATTCGTTCGAAACCGTGCGGGGCAGATCTTCCAGCACTTTCAGATCGCGGTCCTTCTCCGAAGGGTCGCGAGGCTGAAAGGTGATCTCGGCCTTGTCCGGATTGATCGCAATGTTGCGATAACCAAGGTTGGCGCTGATGAGGGATTGCCTCAGTGAGTCTGACAGACTTTGCAGCCGATCATGTGTCAGCGACGAAAGGTCGACCTGAAGGAGAAGATACGAGCCTCCCCGAAGATCAAGTCCGAGATGTATCTCGGGCCAGGGGATGGACGCCGCAGGTTTGCGGACAAAGTTGGGCACGCAGAGCAGGGCGCCAAGCAGGCACACCGCAGCCACGGAGAGCAGTTTGATCCGGCTGTAATACATCATTGCGTAGGCGACCGTTCTCCGTCTTGTCCGAAACAGGGAGCTTCTGCGCAGGCAAAAAACCCAATTTTGCTTCGTCCGGTACGTCTTTAGAAAAGCGGGCGGAAGATGCAAGGCATCAGAGCCGAATGCAACCGCTGACAGGACTTTCCGGAGCGGCCGATTTCAATGTTTTCTGTTGATGGAGGGTGAAAATCGTTGGGACGCTGTGAGGAATAATAATTTTATATTTTATCTTCAATTGGATGTCATTTTTTATTCAAGTGTTTTATGCACTGGCGATGTGGTGTGTAGAAATGTCGATAACGACAGAGCGGATTGTCATATAAGAGGATCAATCGACCAATGAGAGCGCCCTGAAATCGGACTTTTCTTTTTGATCTTAAAATAAAGAAATCCACCATAGTAGGATGATTTTAAAATATTATATTTTTATAATAAGATTATGTTCTGAGCAAAAGTCCGAGACTCCGGTCCAGAGCCGAGCGCACGCGTTCTGCCGAATGACGGATACGGATATAATCGCGTCCAGCTTCCGCCAGAGAGGCGACCTTCTCCGGAGCGTGGTAAAGTTCTGCAGTAAGTTGCGCCAGATCCGCAGCACTGCTCGCCACAGAGAGCTGTAATTCCGCAGGAAGATTCATGCCTTCGGTCGCAATGGGGGTAGCAACGCAAGGAATACCGGCAGCCCAGCTTTCCAGAACCTTGCTCTTGATACCGGCTCCGAACCGTAGGGGCGCGATTGTCAGGCGAACGGAGCGCAGGAAGCTATCCAGATCGGCAATATGTCCAAGCACCCGCACGTCTGGAATCTCGCCCATCTGAATAATCAGATCCGGCATGGCGCTTCCGACCAGCAGAATTTCGATGTCTGGAGCCTGCGTTCGCAGAAGTGGAAGGATGTCACTCACCAGCCACTTGGCGGCATCAATATTGGGGGCGTGGCCATAGTGCGCGATGAAAGCAACACCGTGCCGTCGTTCAAAAGGAAGCGGTGGCTCTTTCAGTTCCAGATGCCAAGGAACGACATGGATGCTGGCTGTCGGAACCGCTGCAGCCAGCAGATCGGCTTCGATCGGTGAATGGGTGATCACGCTATGTGACGCCCACGTCGCCATATGTTCCCGCACCTTTTCCTGTCCGGAAGCCGTCCGCAACTCGGGACGATTTTCGGCAATGGCCTGTCGCTCCAGCCGCAGCCACGCCAGATCAGCAACGCTTGAGATCAAACGGGCTCCCGGCATGTAAAGTCTCGCCAGATCGAGGTAGCGTCCAGCGTTGGTCAGACGATGGAAATAGATGGCGCCAAAGCTGTTTGTCTGCGTCCGAAGTAACGATTCAACTGTTGGATAAGTCGGGGCGTGCCAGCACGCAAAACCCAGCTTCTCCAGTTCCCTGACGGCGGCGGTACTCGGTTCAATGACTGATGCGATAAAGCTGACGTCATGGCCAAGCGTCCGGGCCGCCTGCATGTGCGAGAGGAGGGCGCTCGATCCCGCATCGCGGGTCGGATCAGGGGCACGGTCATCGACAAACAGGATTCTGGGGGCGGTTACGCCCGGTTCTGCCTCCTTGCGGCGCTGGGCCTGTCGATGATGCTCTGTTGCCGCCTTGCGGGAATCCTCGCGGCCCTGTTGACCACGGAGCTGGCGACTCTGGTCGGCAAGAAATTCCAGGGCGGCCTCCCGCTGACGGGCGGTCGCTATGCCGTTGAGAGTCTGTCGAACGTGCTGGCGGAATGTTTCATTGAAACGGCGTGTCGCCGGGAAATACAGGGGTGAGCCGGGCAGGGGCGTATTGGTCTCCGCACAGAGAACGGAAACCACATGGTCGCTGTCCAGTGAGAGCGGCGGAGACAGCATGATATCAAAACCGTAGCGACCGTCGCTGAGACCGCTATCACGCAGATCCGGCCGAAACTGATTGGCGAGCATACGGTGCTGAAGCGCGTTATCGACCATGATCGCCACACTGAGGCGCATGTCGGGATGGACGTCGCTTCGCAGCCAGCCTGCAATCCTGTCGCGTCCGACGATATCAATGGACGCTCGCAGGTCTGCCGGGATCGTGCCTGCGAGATGCTCGGCAAAAGGCAGAGGCTGACGATCCGGGAGCAGCAGCACATTGAATGAGCCGATTTCCGCAGCGGGAACAGCGTCGTCCGGGATCAGAATCGAAAAGGCATGATGTCCGTCCGCACTGCCCGGAATGACCAGATCCTCGCGAAAGCCGTCAGCTGCTGCGTCCGCAATCTGATTGCCATGGCACAATATGCGGACCTGATAGCGGGCTGACGGGTCAGTCAGGTTTCTCGCCCAGCCCGCAATCGTCCAGCCCTGACCGGGCTCATGACTGATGACGTCGACAAAACCGGCAAAAGCTGCCCCGGCAAGCACTGCTGATTTTTCTGACACGCTCATGAAAAGCAGTGTCGGAGATAATCCTGAAAGTTTTACGAATGGAAACGCTAGGCGGCATGACCGTGAAGCGATCCGCTCGCGGGATTGATCAGGCAGTCGCCTGTGTTCGCGTCCTCAACACGAATCAGCTCCGCCACGACAGGGCCTTCGCAGACAAAGCAGAAAGCGTGTCGCCCTGAATGACGACCGTTTTCAGTCAGGTCCGCCCGGAAGCGATCCGCCGTGATCCGGCCCAGTTCGATGTCCCGGTTATAGATGATCAGTTCGCGTGGCGTGCTGGATGCGGCATCACAGCGTGCCCAGCCCTCAATCGTTGTGGAGGTGATGGCGTCTACAAAGCCGTTGACCCGATTACGCTCCATGACGTCAGCGGTAAGCGCTTTCAGACGCTGCCTGATCGCTTCGAGTTGCGGACCATCTTCGATGCGGGGTAGGCAGAAACGGGCCGCCTGACGCATTTCATCCGGATAAAGCGACGCATATTCGGTGGCGTTGTGGAACATGGCCCGGCTGTCGTCGTCCACAAATGTTTCAGAGGCTGCGCCTTCCGCCAGCAGGAGGTCGTGTGAGTCGAGCTCAATGTGGATGTAATCCACACGACGCGGTCTGCGTGTCTGGGTTATGCTGGAACCGTTGATCAGCAGGTTGGCAGGGATGAGTTTGCCATCCAGCATCATTGCGTGAAGGGGCGATACGCGCAGGGTGCGGCGTGGAAGACCATCACCCAGAGCACCAGCCTGAATGACGACAGGCAGGATATCCGGATTGCCCGCGGCAAAGCGTCCGTCGTAACTCCGCCGTCCAATCCACCGAATCGTACGGCTTTCTCCGGAAGCTGTCTGAATGACGTCACCAATCGAAAGTGTCTCGATGGGGCGCTCTCCCTCGGGCGTGGTGATGAGCGTTCCGGGGCAGTAGCAGGGCACGCCATATGTGATTCGGGTGCCGCCATCAGGAGCGCGCTGAAAGTAGAAGGGAGAGCCAAATGTTCCGCCCAGATGGATGGACACGCTCTCGCTGCCCTCAGTCACGGTCAGAACACCGTCAGCGTCAATGAAACCGGTATCAATCTCGCTAGTCGTTCCGGCGAAAGTCAGGTCGGTAATGACAATCTGGTTGATGGTGCTGACAGTCTGATTGCCTGACGTGCCGTAAAGAGAGTTCAGTCCTATCGATGTGACGGAGCCGATAACATCAAAGCCCTGGATGGTGATGGACGCGAGCTGATCCATGGTGACGTTGAGCACGGATTGCGTCGTATGGCTGCCGGATATGCCGTAAACTGTATCGCTATTCGGCAGAAAGGTGAGGGTGCCTGTGTAAAGAGCGCCCTTCTCAAGGGTGAGCGTGCCGCCGTCGAGAGCGATGTTGGCTGCGGAACCGCCTGCCTGCACATCGATAGTGGCGTTGGCGTTGGCCGTCGTGTGGATCGCCGTCCCGCCGGACATGACGATCTGCTGCGCATATCCATCAGCCCACATGGGGGTGGTATGGTAGAGCCATCCCAGATGAAGTCCCGTCAGCGTGGTGTCGATGGCTGTGCCGCCGCTTTCGACATACTGGACACTGTCTGAAATGGCCTGACCCAAAGGCAGGTAGGTATTGCCCGCGAAAACGACATTCACAGTCGTATCGCTGGCCAGCCCGCCGGAGCCTACAATCTGCGTTCCGTCGATCATCATCTCCGGACCAAGATTGTTCGCATTATAACGGCCCGTGATGGTTGTCTCTGTGGCCGTGCCGCCGAGAACGGACTGTGTGCCGCCCAGAATGCTGGTGGCGGAGGTCGAACCGCCAGTCAGAACTTCCTCGGAACCATACAGGCTGGTCTGGACGACCCGTCCGCCAGAAGCGACGACGTCCGTACCATGCACTTCATTCTGTACGCCCAGCCCGTCGATATACAGGCGCGCTCCATCTTCAACCAGCGTATTGATGGCGAGGGATGTGGCCGGAATGAGGGCGGTTTCATCTGTTGCGACCACCGTTCCGACATCGCCGTTCGCAATGATCGTATCAATGTGGGGTGAAACCGTTCCACCAAACGACAATGTGGCTCCGGTGCCATTCGTATTTTCGACGAGTGTCAGATTTGCGCTGCTGTAATCGGTTCCACTATCCAGAAAAATCGTCTCGATTACCGAGCCGCCCGATTCGAGTGTCAGTTGGGAGCCGTCGCCGAGCGAAAGCGATACGTCGGATGCTACGCCGGACAGGAAAACACTGTCATTCGCACCAAATCCCGAGAGAGACAGGCTGGTCGGAACAGAACCCAGCACCAGAGATTCTCCTCCTGATGTGGAGAAGAGGAACTGGACATGGCTCGCTTCAGCACCGTCAGCCACAATGACGGCTCCGCCCGAAAGAGCGATGGTGCCGGAAAAATGTTCAAGAGCGCCTGAAGTGAATTGCAGAGTCGTACCGGAACCGGTCTGGCTGATTGCTCCAGCCCCGGAAATCTGGCCTGCGACAGAACTTTGGCCCTCAAAAATGAGTGTGCCATCATTTGTCACAAAACCGCCGGCTTCGACGACGTCATTCACGGCGGTCGCGCCGGATGCAACGGTCTGGTTCCCTCCCGAAGCAATGACAACCTGTCGGGCGGACGTCCCGCTCTGAAGTGTCTGACTGCCTCCAGAGGCGACTGTCCCGTTTTCTACAGTGGCGCCGTTCCGGACCTGCTGTGAGCCGCCGTCGAGGATGAGAAAATTCTGCTCCGTCACGCCATCCGAGCCCGCCGGAGCCAGAATCTGCTCCACAGCCGATGCGCCACTGATCACTGTGCCGGACGCGCTACCACCGTTGAGAATCAGCGTGCCGTCAGTCCCCGTCTGCAATCCCGTGACGGAGGTTGCGCTACCAAGAATCAGTGTGCCGGATGACACCGCCTGCATCGGAACGCTGGCGTCAATGATGTTCACGGTTCCGCCGGTGAACGTCACGGAAGTAACTTCAGCAGATGATATTGTGACGGCGCCTTTGCTGCCTGCGACAAGGGTATCGGCCACTGCGCCGCTGGACAGTTCTATTGAGCCGCCAGCAAGGGCTATGCCTGTGTTCAGTAGTCCCCCGCTCATGACATGAACCGTGCCAGACAAAGCGGTCACATTCTGTTCGGTGCCGCCGCTTTCCACGATTTCCTGCGCGAAACCTGCTGTGGTTCCCTGCAGTCTGGTGCCGTTCGCGACGCCACTGACAACCAGTGTTCCGCCTCCAAGCACGGTCACCGCCGAGACGATGGAGCCGGAAGCAATGGTGCTGGTCTGACCACTGAGGACAAAATTGTCGGCATCAGAAAAGCTGGAAGAAGTTGTCATGACAGCACCTTGATTGACCGGTCTCGATTTCTTCATGCGGATGTCGGTTAGAAGATTGATCTGTAAGAATCAGATTCGTTCCGACCGCGCCGCCTGTTGACCGACACTGTCGCACCGATCCATTTCGGACGGCTGTTAAAAGGACGGCAACGCTCGTTAAAAGTCCGTTTAAAGCAGCGCTCTGTTCCCAAAAAGGGTATTGAAAATAGGTTTTTTCCGGGTAGTCGAACGGTATTCCGCATGATCAGTTGGTTACAGAAGTGTCACGCTTGCTTGACAGGGAAATGCAGGGTCGTTAGCAAGCCGATGCACCCAGTTGGGAGGTGCAGGTGACCGAGGACAGAACTTCCTTTGACGAACGTCTCCGGGCTGCGCAGAAGCGTGTCGCGGGTAAGCAGGCTACTGATCAGAAACCGGATGCTCAGGACAAATCGCTCCTGTCACTGGCGGCGAGGGCAGGGAGCGAAATGCTGGGCGGGCTCGTCGTTGGTGTGCTGGCAGGGTGGGGACTGGACCGCTGGTTCCATTTCAGAGCCCTGTTCATCGTGATCTTTGCACTTCTTGGCGGTGGCGCCGGTATCCTGAATGTCTGGCGACTGATGAAGTCGCTGGAACGGCAAGAATAAGAATCCGAGCGACCAGGAAGGTCGAGGAGAATAGCGTTGGCGGGCGGTTCAAGTATCAACGTGCTCGAGCAGTTCGAGCTGCATCCTGTTCTGGGTGGACTGGGCGAGGCTCTGAGTCTCAGTCAGGCTCCTGTTTTCATGGCTGTGGCGTGCGTGATTGTTCTGGCGTTTCTTCATTTCGGGATGAAGCCGGCAGCGGTTGTGCCCGGGCGTCTCCAGGCTGCGGCGGAAATCTGCTACGAGTTCATCCATAATCTGGCGGTGGATACGATCGGACCGGAAGGGACGGCTTTCTTTCCTTTCATTTTCGCTCTGTTCTTCTTCATCCTCGCTGGTAACTACCTGGGTCTCATCCCGTTCTCCTATACCTTTACCAGCCATATTGCCGTGACGTTTGCTCTGGCGATCATGGTGTTCCTGATTGCGATCATTGTTTCGCTGAAGGTTCAGGGGTTCAAGTTCTTCGCGCACTTCATGCCTGCCGGGGCGCCTGTGATGCTGGCTCCGCTGCTGGTGCCGATTGAAATCCTCTCCTTTCTGTCACGTCCGGTAAGCCTGTCGATCCGACTGTTCGCCAATATGGTGGCTGGCCACGTGATGTTCGATATCTTCGCAAGCTTCGTTATCATGCTGGCCGGACTTGGCTTCATTGGTGACGTGCTCGCGGTTGGCCCTCTCGTGATCAATATCGCGCTGATGGGACTGGAATTGCTGGTTGGTGCTCTGCAGGCCTATGTGTTTGCTATCCTGACCTGCATCTATCTGAGGGAGGCTGTGTCCCACTAATTGGGGCAGACCCCGTCGGGTTACGTTTTTTCGTTAATAGGGAAAATCAAAATGGACCTCGCTTCAGCCCGTGAAATCGGTGCCGGTATCGCTGTAATCGCCCTTGCCGGTGTCGGCATCGGGCTCGGCAACATCTTCTCCACGCTGGTCAGCAGCATTGCCCGTAACCCTGCGGCTCGCCCGCACGTGTTCGGCCTTGGCATGCTTGGCTTCGCGCTGACAGAAGCTGTTGCGCTGTTCGCCCTTCTGATCGCCTTCCTGATCCTGTTCGTCTGAGGACGGAGTAGCTTCGTGCGCAATCCGGTTTCCCTGATTCGTCACTCTCTCGTTGCAGGAGTCTCGAGTCTGCCGCTTCTCATGGCGGCGGCGCCCGGCGCGCACGCGGCGGGTATGCCTCAGCTGGACTTCAGAAACCCGCTCCTTACGGGGCAGGTTGTCTGGGGTGCTGGTATCTTTCTGTTTTTCTACCTCGCCTTGCGCAGTTGGGCATTGCCGAAGGTTGATACAGTTCTTGCCAGTCGTAGCCAGCGTATCAACGGTGATCTCGATCAGGCGCGTGCGGCAAAAGTCGATGCAGACAATGCCGTGCGTGAACTGAATGAGACAAAAAAGGCAGCAGCTGCCGAAGCTCAGGCGCATCTTGATGCTGTGCTTGATGAAGAACGTAAGCAGGCGGCATCTCGTCTGGCTGAATTGGGTTCCAAGCTGGAGGTGGAAATTGCTTCAGCCGAAAAAGCTGTTGCAGAAGAACGCTCCAGGGCTCTTGAGTCCCTTAAGCCGATCGCATCCGATGTTGCTGAAGCGTTGGTGCAGAAGCTTACCGGAACAAAGCCTGATCGTGTCAGGATTGAAGCGGCTGTCGCAAAAGTAGCAGCTGAAAAGTCCACGATTTCGGCAATCGCGTGACGGGGAGATAGCGTCAGTGACAATTTTTCAAGAAGCTGGCTTCTGGTACGCGACTTCATTTGTGCTGTTTTTTGTGATCTTTGGACCAAAGATCTGGAAACCGCTTAGAGAACTTCTTGATGCTCGTGCCGATCGTATTCGGGTTGAGCTTGAAGAAGCAGCCCGTCTTCGTCGTGAAGCTGAACAGATGCGTGAAGATGCAACGCGCGAGCGTGAGCAGGCTTACGCTGAAGCGAACGCTGTTATTGAGCAGGCACGCAAGCAGGCGGAAGATATGGCTTCGAAGGCGCGTGTCGAGGCTGAAGAAATGTTGAGCCGTCGTGAGCAGATGGCTCGGGATCGTATTGCTGCTGCAGAGCGTGCTGCTGTTGAAGAAGTCCGGGCTGCTGCGGTTGAGGCTGCCTTCAAAAGCGCCAGGCTTGTGATTGAAGAGACAGTTAATCCGGAGTCATCTGTTTCCATGATTGATAACGCGATTGCTGATCTGCCGGCTGCCCTGACTGCCCGTGCAGCCTGATAAGCCTTTGTTTTCGAGTAAGGAAACATGCTCCACAGAGAATGAAAATTTCTCTGTGGGCTCTCCTGTTTTAAGCATTGTTGTAACAGTGCTGAATGAACGGGAGAATATTATTCCTGTGTGTCAGGAATTGGCTGGCGTTCTGCCAAAGCTTCCAGCTTGTGAAATTGTTTTCGTCGATGATGGCAGTGTCGATGGTACACTTGAAAAACTGATTGAGGCTCGAGCAACAATCTCTGGCCTGCAGAAATTGCGTGTCCTGAGACATAACAGGCGTTGTGGTAAATCAGGCGCTCTAAGAACCGGTATCAAAAATGCAAATGGTAGCTGGATTGCGACCATAGACGGGGATGGACAGGATGATCCATCAGAAATCCCCGCATTGTTTGCATTGGGACTTTCTGGGCAAAAAACAGGTCGTGCACCGCTTGTTGTTGGAACACGCTTGAAGCGTAGTGACACCATATGGCGTCGTCTTGCTACGCGTTTTGCTAATGGTCTTCGTCAACGCATTCTGTCCGATGAGTGCCCCGATACTGGTGCTCCGATGAAAGTCTTTCTGCGTGAGGACTTTCTGAATTTGCCACAATTCGAGGGCCTGCACCGTTTTCTTCCGGCTCTTATGAAAACCTACAAAGTTCCATTGGTGTGTAAGCCGGTGAGGCATCGCTCCCGGCTGCATGGAGAGTCCAAATATACCAATCTTGGACGCGCCATTGTTGGAGTGCGAGATCTGCTGGGTGTTGTATGGCTGAGAAACAGAACCCGGTTGCCTGAAACAGTTGAAGAATGCTGAAAAATAAGCTGACGCGCACATTCTACAACCGTCTGCTGCTTCTTGTTTTCACTGCCTTTTTGCTTCTGTTGCCGGGGCGGGCGAGCATACCGCCCTTTGATCGGGATGAGCCGCGCTACATGCAGGCCACGGCCCAGATGCTTGAATCCCATAATTTCATTGATGTGCGGTTTCAGGATAAACCGCGCTATCTTCAGCCGGCTGGCATTTACTGGCTTGAGGCCGCTGCGGTTTCCTTAACGGGAACACTCTCTGACAGAGCTGTGTGGGCTTATCGTATTCCTTCTCTTGTTGCGATGACATCTGCTATCGGTCTTACAGCGTGGATGGGGGCTATACTCTTCAATCCTGCTGCCGGACTGCTGTCGGGAGCCTTGTTAGCGACCTCAGTTCTTGTAGAAGCTGAAGGGCGAATGGCGACAATTGACAGCACGCTGTTACTCGCCGTTCTCCTTGCTGAATTTTCTCTTCTTCTTGTTCTTGAAGATAGAAGCAAAGATCGTAGAACCCCAGTTGCAACGGCTTTGCTGTTCTGGATCGCCCTGGGTTGCGGCCTTATGCTCAAAGGGCCTGTCGTTCTTATTCCTGGCCTCGGAACCCCGTTGTGTCTGGCTCTTGTTGAAAGAAATGGATCCTGGCTTCAGCGTCTACGTTTTGGCTGGGGATGGCTTGTCATGCTGGCCATTGTTGTGCCTTGGTGCGTTGCGATTGGGCTGGTTAGTCATGGGGAATTTTTTCAGCATTCTGTAGGAAGAAATTTTTTAGGAAAAATAGGGCAGGGGCAAGAAGCCCACGGCGCTCCTCCAGGTTTTCATCTTCTTGTTTTTGGTTTGGCTTTTTGGCCTGGTTCCTTTTTTGCTGCGGCATCCCTTCCATTTATTTGGGCTCGTAGAACAAGCTGGCAGATACAGTATCTGCTTTGCTGGATTATTCCACATTGGATCGTCTTCGAACTAATAGCGACTAAACTTCCGCATTATGTTTTGCCGGTATATCCTGCAATTGCTCTTTTTACTGGAGTAGCATTGAGTTGTTCAGGCAATGAATGGAATTGGCCACAAAAAAAATGGGCACGAATAGCTTTATTTGTCTATGGTGGAATTTGTTTCATTGTCGGGATATTGTTGTCACTTGCGGGAATAGTTGTCAGCAAGGTCATTGAAGGCAATGTTCCTCCTGAAGCATGGCTTGTCGCTATCGGTAGTCTTCCTCTTTTGATTTTAGCTACGCGAGCAGTTATCGCAGCCAAAATGAGGCAAGCAGCGTTCTATGCAATGGGATCTGCTATCCTGATTTATGCGGGATTATTCTTGGGAGTTATTCCGCGTCTGCATCAAATATGGTTATCTCCTAGACTAACAGAAGCAGTTAACCAGCATCTTCCTTGTCCTGATTCAGAAATATTATCGAGTTCTTTTTCTGAGCCCAGCTTTGTCTTCCTTATGCATGGGAGAATTAAATTTGATACCTCCAGAAATGCTGCTCTGATGTTGGAGAATAATAAATCTTGCGGACTGGCTTTGATCGGTCGACGTGATGAAAGAACATTCATTGAAGAACTATCAAAGAAATCGATCAAGATAGTCGAATATGAGCGTGTAAAAGGATTTAATTATTCAACAGGCAAGTGGTTGGATATTGGAATCTATGGTGTTTTTAATTGATCAATCTCTGTATGAGTTTTGTGTTTGGTAGATTTGAGGGAGAACGCATTGGGAAGAGGTGTATAATCAGGTAGGCATCGCCTGACATGAATTGGCGCTCTACGCTGGACGAGGGAACGACAGCGAGTATCCATGACAGACCATGCAGCTATAGGTGTCTTAGCATTATTAGGTAGGTAGTCGGGTCTGCCAGCAAGCAGGGCAATAGTAACGCGCTCTACTGATGTCGTAATTTCCCAGAGAGTTTCAGGATCAATGCGGCCTGTCGTAATCAATCGAGCTGCTTCGACTATGCGCATATACTTGTCCTTCTATTATGTAAAATGCCGTAGTTAAAATTTGATAATCGAAATTGGTTTATGAGTAATTAATATTCAAATTTTTTGTGATGAAATTAACGTATCGAGAGTGAATGAAGTTGCTATGGAGTGTCGTCAGTTAATGGGAGCGGTTCTAAGTTTATTGTTAGCAATATCTCTTCAGTTCTTTGAGCACAGTTAATCAGAACATGAGACATCGAAATCTATATACACAGAATCTGTGGAATTTTAGAATAAAGCTCTTTTTTTTGAGAGAGGCCAATGATCTTGGCAGCATGGTCAGGTCTAAGAGATAAATCGCATGCTTGAGAAGGTCACTGATCAAACGTGCCCATTGCGATCGCTAAGAGTAGTTGTTGCGTAATTCAAGAAACTCGTGACCGCAGAAAAATCAAGACACGGGAGGTCTTTATCCTAGGGATAGGTAGGCGAGGTTCAGATCTGGGAGTTGGAAAAATTCAAACTCAATCCATTTCATGAAACCATAGAATTAAATATGTTTGTTTAAAATAATTTTCAAAATGTAACTTGGTGACTTTCTTATTTACCAACATCCTCATTACCTACAGAGAAATGGCTCTAATGTTTATATGCAACCCATTCCAGAAACCGTTTCGTTAATTTTAAAAATACCTTTACCTATAGGGTGTAATTTGAATTATTCATAAAGCTTGCATTTTTTGATAATATGCGAATAAATATATAAAAAATGCATAATATATTGGGCTGATAACAATGACATATTATCGTAATGTTCTGGTAATGATATGTTTCATAAGTTCTCTTCACTCTGCTCAAGCGGCTGATGATAGCTCTATTTTACAAGCCCAATTGGACGCCTGTTATGCAAAAAAAAGCACCTGCGTTATTGATCTGCGTGGGGAGAAAAAGACTCTTTTAAAAACACTAAAAATTGATCCAGAGTTGGCTACTATTCGTGATGCTGTATTTGAATGCCGCATGAGTAATGAGACATGTCTGTACATATCTGAAGAAGGATATGGTCATCGAAATGACGCCACAATCAATAAACTTGAACACATCACTTTGCTTGGAAATAAAGCAATTGACGGAATTACGATGAATTATAATGTTTCGAGAGATTATGTAACTAACGCAGCTTTTACTCTCTCCAGTGTATCTATTCAAGGATTCAACCATGGATTGGTTATTGGGAATGGAGTCTGGGGCGTTGATATGTTTAATGTCATCATAGGCGGTGGAAATATTGGAATCTTTGTGCCCCCTGGTACAAAAAATGCTGGAGAACGTAGTACCTTTGTAGGAGGAGCCATTTACAATAATTCGATTGTCGGTCTTGACGAGGAATCGAGTATTGAGCTCGATTTTCAGGGAACTAGTTTTGATTATAACAGCCAGCAGATGATTTTGAATGGTCCAACAGATTTTACGGGGCATCTGGAAAATAGTGAGACTACAAAACCAGAGATCGTCTTGAATGCTCTTCCCGGCGTGGCTGCAGGCTCTCTGTATATGAGTGCGGGCTCTACGATCACTGTGAATGGGTGGAATCCAAAAGCGCCGAAACAGCCGTGTTATGTGGAAACCAAGGTATCGTGGAGTAATGTAAAGCTACCAGCTACTGTTTATGGTTTTGGTGGAACTGTAGGTGGCGTTTGTGGTCCCGGAAAAGTAGTGACATGGGATGGTCAAGCTGTCCGCTTCTGAGAAGGAGGTTTGGAAATCCCGGATGCTTTTCTATCCCTATTAAAAACACTATGATAGAAAAAATCTACTTAGCTATTTTAAGAATCAGAAATTTGTTTCAAATAATTTATATTTATTTGAATAATTATTTTGGTGGTTTTCGCAGTATTGTATAAGGTATCTACCTTTTGTATTTAATGCCGATGATGAGCCTGTATAACCAGTTCCTCTCAATGCGTTTGGCGTCAATGAAAGTTACATCGCCTGCGGCAGATAGCGTGTGCAGTCCTTGTGCAAATGGGGCGCAACGAGCAGGCGCCCGCAGTTGATTGCCGGGATCAAAGCTGGAAGTGGTCGATAGAGGGAGGGAGGCACTGATGCGACGGATACAATCGTCATAAGCATTGGGGGCGGTGCGGGTGGGCAATATGACTGCGCCATCTTGGACGACTGGAGTGCCGCCCATCCGGCTGCCATTTTTATCGTTTTTAGCACGCTGCACAGGGATGTTTTCCCACGGGCCAGCCAGATGTGTTGAGCGAGCAAGTTTGAGCACCTCAGTGGCTGGATTAGCGGAAGTATAAAACATCCACCACTGACCATCGATTTTCACGGGTGTTGCGTTAATTGTGGCGCTGGAAAAGACAAAATCCGGGACAGCCTCCCAGCGCCAGGGAAAGTCTATGGCACGATAGAGCGTCAGCCTTCCTGATCCGCAAGGGTCAGGAAGCATCCAGATTTCACCGTCTTCTTCAATGAGAGTTGGATAAGCCAAGTTCCACGTTTCAGAAAGAACAATGCGTTCCTCCATGACCTGAAACATGCCATTCAGGCGAAAAGCCTTTATGACGCTTTTACGTGTTCGATAGTCATAATATGTCGTCAGAACATACAGATCGCCTTTGTGCCACAGACCAAACGGATCTGATAAGGAGCGAAAAGAGCCGCTTAAAGGCAACCAGTGAATCGGAAACGGATCAATAGAACCGGCTTCGATTATGCGCTCTATGTGAGCAGTAATGACGCCCGTTTTCCAGATTTCAGTCCTGAAAATACTCATAAGGCGTCAATAGCGGGTTTGAGACCGCTCTCCAATGGTCAGGCAGACAGATCACGGATGAAAAAAGTCGTGTTTTCACGCCCTTGCCATGTATCGACGCGCAACCACCCCACAATATTCAAGGTGGGTCGGGCCAGATTTTCCAATGTGTCGAGTATGGCGTCGTTTTTGACATTGAACATGACGGCATTGATCTTGCGGTTACCATCACCAGACAGCGTCAGGCGTATTGATCGCTTATTTGCCCCAATCCGGAAAAAGCGATCCACCTTGACGTTTGCTATGGCCAGAACGGGTTCTTCATTACCCTGTCCAAAAGGTGCAACAACGCCCAGAGCTTTCGCCAGATCGGATGTCGCAGCACTGGGAGGAACGATGGCGTCCACTGAAAGGAACGGTTTTCTGGGATAGGCTCTCACCGCTTCAAAACGCTCATTCAGGAAAGCGTGAAACGCAGGCAGGTTCTCTCGGGCGAGGGTAAAACCACACGCCGCCGCATGACCGCCTGCCGCAATGAGCAGGCCGTGTTCCTTGGCGGCAATGACTGCGGCCCCCACATCAAAGCCCGGCACGGAGCGTCCGGAACCCTTGAGTTTTCCATGCTCATCCTCGGAAGCGACAAAGGAGGGGCGATTGAATTCATCCTTGATGCGGCTTGCAACAATTCCGACGACACCAGCATGCCAATCATGACTTGTTACAAGCAGCGCAGCATTGCCTGCATCAAACAGGAACCCTGCCTGCTCCATCGCGGCATCCAGAATGTCGGCTTCCACATCCTGTCGCTTGCGGTTGACGTCGTTGAGACGCTCAGCCATCTGGCGGGCGGAGAAATCATCTTCTGCAGCCAGCAGTCTAAAGCCGAGATCCGATTCAGCGATCCGGCCGCCTGCATTGATCCGTGGTCCCAATGCAAAACCGCATGAAAAAGCGTTGGGTTTCTCAACGACGCTCGCAACTTCCATAAGCGTGCGCAGTCCGACACGCTGACGCTTTTCCATCACGCGCAGGCCCTGATGCACAAAGGCGCGGTTGATGTCCTGCAACGGCATGACATCGCAGATGGTGGCGAGGGCGACCAGATCGAGACAGGCAAGCAGGTCCGGTTCAGGCCGATCTTCAGAAAAATATCCGTTGCGCCGCAGCGTTCTTGTCGTTGCGATCAGCGTGACAAAAGTAAGGGCCGCTGCACAGAGATGATTCAGACTGGAAGAACAGTCCGGCTGGTTGGGATTAACCAGCGCATGAATCTCTGGAAGTGACAGTTCCGCCTTGTGATGATCGATTACGACCACATCAGCTTTCTGCTTCAGGCAGGCCAGTATGGAAGCAGCGGCCGTGCCGCAATCCAGACAGACGACAAGAGATGCCCCACGTTCAACCAGACCGAGGAGAGCCTGCTCGTTCGGGCCGTAACCTTCCTTCATCCGGTCAGGAATATGGGTATGCACGATACACCCGAACTGACGGAGATAATCCGTCAGTAAGGCGGAAGAGCAGGCGCCATCGACATCGTAGTCGCCAAGAATACCGACTGTTTCATGGTTTTCCACTGCCCGCGCCAGACGTGCCGCAGCAATATCCATGTCTTTCAGGCAGGAAGGGTCGGGCAGAAAGCTGCGAAGACGTGGTTCGATAAAAGCAGAAGCCGTTTCTGCCTTCAGCCCCCGCATCGCCATGATGCGCGCAACAATTTCGGGAAGCCCACAGGACTGCGCGATGGCGCTTCCCAGTCGAAGCGTCGTTCGGTCATCGGCTCCAGCCCGCCATACCCAACGATGCCCCAGAAGGCTTTCCGTGACGCCAAGAACAGGCTCTGGAAGAACATTATCCTCGACTTTTTCCAAGGCCCTGTCTTCCAGAATCATCTTATGAGCCGCGAAGAAACGGTCAGGAAACGCTCCAGGTCTTGGTGTTGTAGTTGTGATAGCCTTCAATGAAGCGAAGTGTGCCAGACTTTGAACGCATCACCAGAGAATGCGTCACTGCGCGGTGCGGCATACGCTTCACGCCCTTCAGAAGGAAGCCGGTGGTGACGCCCGTGGCGGAGAAGAGCACATCGCCGGAAGCCAGATCCAGCAGTCCGAGCTTACGGTCAGGCTGCTTGTTCGGGTTCATCTTCTGGGCGCGTTCACGCTGGGTATCGTCTTCAAACATCAGGCGAGCCTGCATCTGGCCACCCATGCAGCGGACAGCCGCCGCCGCAAGAACGCCTTCAGGCGCGCCACCAGAGCCGGCATAAATATCAACAGACGAGGTCTCAAGGCAGGCCGCAATGCCCGCCGCCACGTCGCCATCGGAAATCAGGCGAACGCGCGCGCCGGCTTCACGGGTCTTGGCGATCAGTTCTTCATGACGTTCGCGCTCAAGCGCGCACAGCGTAATGTCGCCGATATGACGACCGCGCGCCTTTGCGAGATTGCGAAGATTTTCACCGATCGACGCGTCAAGGTCGATCACATCGTCAGGAAGACCTGCACCGACAATCAGCTTGTCCATGTAGACATCTGGCGCGTGCAGGAAGTTGCCTCGCTCGGCAAG
>JAEIIF010011413.1:0-16778 GCA_018874455.1 Drosophila trapezifrons
ATATATTTATTTTTATATTCCCTTACTAAATTCTCCCAATTCAATATGTTTAATATTAAATTATTTGTAATATTTTATCAATAAGGCAAAATTGCCATACTTTAATTTAGATCCCTGCGATTTTTCAGCTTATTTGTACATATTTAAGAGAAGGGAATTGGGGAGGAGGAAGTGTAGTCAGTCATCCATCGCTGCTGTGCAATCAATCAATAATGCAAATCAATCGTAGTACCAATCAATGTTGAACCGTACGTTATATCCACATAATATATGCATGCCTACGTCTATATCCTATTGTAAGATAATAACTACTGAGCAGCGGTGAACTAGTTTCGATTCAGAGCAATCGGCAATCGGAGCTGGTCCATCCGAAAAACTCCACAACTATCCGGTTTACAACTTATCCATGTTTCGTCAAATCTGATTAAAGTTTCAAGGTTCCAGTTAAACTCAACGAGGTCTGTTTTATTGGGATTTGTGGAATTTGGATTCAAAAACATGTTACAGCGAATTGTATGCCTTGTCAAAAAGAAAATACTTTTATTTGTGACTTTAGAAATCAACATCGTTTTTAAATCCACTGAAAAAATGTCTAAAAGTATGCAACAGAATTTAAAAGCACCAAAATGTACTGGAAATATTTATGTTTTGAAGATGATTAATTTTTCAGCGTGCTTGGTCTTTTTTATTTCATTAGAATTGAAAACTGGGTTGATTTTTTTAACATTTTTTATTTAATAGATTTTTGTTTACTTTAAGAATTTAACAATACTAAAAATTGGCTTTGCGGAGAGCTCTAGAAAAATGATTTGTCCTCTCCCTGTTCCGTATTAGGATGAGGTACCTCGACCGGATAAGTATCGTCAGGAGCTTCAATCGGGAACCATGTGTACATAGATTCCGTCGTCGCCGTGGATTTCGTGGAGGAATGCCTCGAGGCGAGCCTGTAGACGTTCTGTGCGTAGAAAGTCAGCAGGAAAATGATGATGAAGTCGTGGAAGAGAATGAGCGAGGCCAGCAGGTAGTCGTTCATATGCATCTCGGCGAAGCGTCCTCCATTGATGGTCTGGGCATGGTACATCACGAACTGGTGGTGGAAACGGGGTTAAGGGGGTACACATTCCGAGGACACATGCTCCTTACCAGCAGCACAACGATGCTGATGAAGATCTGGAAGACTACAAAGGAGTACGGCAAAGCGATCAAAATGTGCATCATGGTGAAAAATATGGTGGCCACAAGGAAAATGAAGGCTACCACGAACAGGGTCACCACGTCCAGCGTTAGATCGTGCTGCAGGAGAGCTTTTAGGACAAGTTCCTGGACAATGTTAACACTTCTTACAGGTATAATGGATCCAAGAAGGACGGCGATAAATATCAGCAGCAGGCATATAAAGAACCACATGATCAGGTCTGGCCACAGAGAGTGGGCCGCCAGGGCAAACACTCCAAGGATTACAAACTCCACCTGGACGGAGTATTACATCAAGTATTAACAGACAGGCTCCAAGGGGAACACACTCACTATGAACAGGGCAAGCACCCAGTTGAGGCCGATGATATAGCGGACTCTCTCGAAGAAGATAAACAACGTAACCAGCACCATGGCCAAGGCAAAGAAGATCACGCTGATCCAGTAGAAGTTAACAAACAGCTCTCTCACGACCGGGCTAGAAGGAACAGAGACAGAGAATTGCAGCTCCATCGAATCTTTGCACCCAACTCACACTAAGCTAACCGCCAGCCACTGGAGAAGGGCCAGCACAATCCAGACAACGCTCAATATGTAGGCGGTGCAGGCAAACTTCCGGCGGGCTCGCCGGTACGCTCGCATTCTCTCACGGCGATCCTCCATGGTTTCGGTTCCGGGGTCAGTAACAGAAATAACAGAAATAAACAAGAACTTTACTCAAACTCAATGGAGAAGTCAAGGCCACTATGATATCTGGCTAGAAAGGCAGTCAAAGAGGCTTATAGAAACACCATCTATGGGTTTTAAGTCGTAATAACAAGGCAGACAAACAGACAGTTGTTTTATATATTCCTGAATTTATTTCTTTGACTTTTTTGTTAAATTTAAATTTAATTAGTTGCCATCCTCTATCTGGAATACAAATAATCCAGAAGGTCTTGGTGGGACTTTATTGTGAAGAGCTACTAGCTCAGCCGGATACAGTTCCTCATCAGTTCGTATCTGTGCATCTTTGGCTTTCCAAGAAGATTTAAGTTTTGAACTTCTACTTGTTCCTGGAACTGATGCAATGGAACAGAACTGCCCCAGCTCTTCTCTAAACGCAGTGGTCCGGCGCAGGCGCGGACTATCGAAACAGCTGGACGGAATGTTTACGCAAAAAGTGCCATCCTCCGCTCCTGGCGCGGCAGTTGCTCAGTGCCAGTTTGGCCTGGTCTCGTCCGGTCCGTTGACAGTCAGTGGGTCAGTTTGTCGGGGTGGCGCGTCTCGAAACGGTTCGCCGGAAAATCGATACGGTTTTCTCTTGGCTGGTGCAGTTAAAATGTCGTCGCTGAGTGTAAATAAATGGCTTGCTTTGTGAACTGTTTGGAACCAAAAAACTCCGGAGGATATCCTTGTGGGACTCGGTTAAAGTGTAGGTGGCATGATGTATTTTCAAGTGGATGACATACAAGTATCTTTATAAATTGTACATACACATGCATATACACATACACGTGGACCTCTGGTCACGGCTACAATACGTAAATGTGTTTGGTTTAACATTAAGTTTTAATAATTACATTCTGGTTAAATATATGTTTAAGGCGCGATTTTAGTTAGTTATCCTTTTTTGATTTCTCCTCCCTCCTCTGTGTTTTTGTTTGCGCGAAAGGGTTCCCGTCCCAGAATAGTTGCTTGGTCCATTTCCGTTCCGTATCCTCTAAGGCTTTGGGGTTGCGGGAAGTTCGTGGGTCGCCTCGGTGATGGCCTTAGCTCCGCCACCACTGACGCTGCCACTGCTTGATGGCCAGACGGACACTAAAACGGGAGAGCATACATAGATAAAAGTTTGAAAGCAGTTTTGAGTCGATTCAACAAGTTTTTCAGCCTCTAAACAAATTATCTAATAGCTTTGGTTGATTTACTTGCAATTATTTAATTATTTCTCAACTATCTGAAAGGAAGCTAGGCTGAAATATTTATAAGCAAGCTTGGTTGTCGAACTTTTCATTCAAAACATGAGTCACAGACATCTTTTTCTATCATATTTCAAGCCTAAATATTCTATAAAATGCTTGCGTTGGTGAATCATCATGGAATGTGTGTAATCTGCTTCATAAATATTAATTTACAATCATGGGTACAATTTTCTGTAAGGTTTTAAAGTATTATTACCTTTCTAAAGTAGTTGGTTGTAGTTTTCTTTAATATATTTATCATTGAAAGAAAAAAGTAAGGGTTTTTGATGTCTATAAGTTGAAGTACAAGTTGTTTGGACTATTAATCCCCTAAAACTCTTTAAAACGTTGTAGCAAATATACATTCCAACCCTCCTTCTCTCATGTCTAAACTTTAGACTCCCGAGTTCGCATACACTCTCTTAAAAACACACCCCAACTACTAGGTTCTAATCTCCACACGCCTTATAGACTAAACAAATATGATAATTAACACTTAGGACAGAGAGACAAGAACAACAATTACCTTTCGAGTTTTTTGGAGTTGCTTAGCTTAAGAAGACGTTTATATAATATAATATACAAGTTAATGTGTATATGGTAGAGGCCGGTACACGTACATAGACGTGTTTAACGATAAATCTGAACCTTAACTTTGCTGAATGGAAAACGGAATTGCATTTTGCTTATGCTTTTGCTTTTGCTTTTGTTTTTCTGTGTGTGAGGGTTTAATTGTATCAATTGAAAAGCGACACTGCAAGTAAACAGAAATTCACAACGGATTGTCATCAGTACGAGTACGAGTATCTCTTAAGGGGTTAGTTGACGCTGAGCGTGGCCACATGGATGCAGATTAGTTGGGGGAGAGCCGAAACCACAGGTTGAGCAAGATTAGGGCGTGCAGGGCGTCGACTTGAGTCTTTAGTTACGATACCAAATACCAAACCAGCCACCTAGCTACACTACTGATCTTTGGCCTGATCGAGAAAACCATTACCGCCACCAGAAGAAGCCCTAGAAGCGAAAGCCGAAGCGGAGTGCGCCGTAAACAGACTTACCCAGGACAATGATGAGCAGCACGACGGCGATCACGCCCAGGATGATCATCATCTTCATGTTGGCCCACCACTGCTTGCGCTTCAGCTTGCCGGCCTGCTGCTCGAACTGGGAGGCGCCCTGCTCCAGCTGATCGGCTCGCTCGCCCAGCTCCGACAGCTTCTGGTCCCGCTCCAGCACCTTCTCCACGTTCACCCGCATGATGCCGACCACCTCGTCCACCTTGGCCTGTGTCTGCTGCAGTCGCTTGTTGGCCGCATTGTTGTTGCTGATGTGGTGATGGTCCCCGTAGTGGTGTTCGTAGTTGTTGTCGTGCGCGTTCGGTGGTGGCGGAAGTATGGGAAAACTGTACAATATTATGTGTGTTTGTGGGGGATGCTTACATTTATAAACAGAAGCCGATCGTGGGGCTGCAGCGCACAAAAGCAAGGAGCGTCTCCCACCAAGAGGGTTACCCTTGAAACAGACACTTTCCGGGTCTTATCTAGGGACAGGCCACTAAAGGAAGCCGTTCTTTATCAAGTGTATGCGAGTGATAAGCATTATTCGGATTTATAGATTTAAAAACGTCAGTTTTCTTTGTCTTCTCACAATTTGTGGAACTTTAACTAATTTGTAAAGATTGCATCTTAAACATGTTGAATTATCTAGTTTAATATGGCTTTTGAAAGCGATTACTGATCGAGATCATAACTACAATGATAATACAAGTCAATTTCCTTGTCCTAAAACTAGCTTAGCTTATGACAGATAGTTTTTGAAGACTAGTATATGGTTTTACCCCTATATGGAACCGTATAATGCATTATTCGTACAGTTTTCTATAGTACTTTCCTATTATCTTGAAGAATTTATCTACAAACCCAAAGCTGACTTATCTAAACATGATTTCCCCACCTATATCTGCTTCTAATTTCCATCTCCCCTACATATACTATGATTTCTAGGGTATTCCAAAGGTCGTTTTCCCTGTTTCTGCAGGGAACTTTCTTTCCGGTTTCCGGTAATTAAGACAGATGACGTCACTTGAGTGGCTTTTCCTTGCTTTTCGTGCGCTAAGCCGGTTGATTCGATGGATTTCCATCGAGGCATTCGAACTTACTCGTTGTTATTGGATCCAGAGGGTGTGGGGGCTTCGTTGTTCTCCATTGTGAGAGGGTGCTGGGGGAATCGAATAAAATGAAATCGCATTAGCTGATTTATAAGCTTATAATTACAAGTGCACTGCTGCACACACACAGGCACGCACTCCGAAAAGGGGAGATTGTGAAAACAAAAGGAAAGAAAACAAACGACAGCACACCTTATCTATTCGGCGTATGAATCACTCGCAATTTGGAGAAATGCCATCACTGCGGGGCGAAAAAGAACTTGTTGCTCTCCGCCGCCGTGCCAACGCACTCTGTTTACATGGCCAAGAGACCACCTGCCACCCCCGAGCACTCACCTTGAGAATCGGCCTGTGGAATACTGCTGTGGAATTCGGGTTTTCCGGAAAAACTTACAGCTGCCTGGCAAATACTACGATTTTTTTATAAATATCTTTCAACTTGTGACCAGTGTGACCCTTTCAACTTGCGATCAGTGTGACCTAGAGCAGGGAAGGCCTCGATCCTTATTTTTTTAGATCGATGAGTAGATTTACGTCTTTCGCGGCCACTGGTCACACTGGGATCTCGTGGTTATACTAATTTTTTCGCGCCTCCCGTAATTTTAGGCAGAAACCAAACCCTAATTCGGGTGCGCAACCCTCTAGGGCAGATTGCGAAACGCCGGAAATCCCTCCGAAAAGGCTTGTGAAGGGCCAAAGAGCGCTCATGAAGGCTCATGATCTCATGGTTTTGCCAGATCGATACTTTTAAAGAGCGACAAATTTTTGAAAATCAATCTATTGTGAATTATTTGGGGTGCTCCAGAAATCACTAGGGTTTTGAAACCACCTTACAATGTTTGAAGCACTAATCTCAGTGCAGTTGGCTATTTTGACAAACAGTCAGAAAACCCCGGGGATCAAGATTTCTAGAAGGAGAAGATGTTACCCCTGTAACCTTATATCTGTGAAATACTCTGTTGATCCAACATCTAAGCATTGACCTTATAAACCCCATTCTTAATCGAGAATTAGTAGTAGAGATGCTTCATATGTATACTTTCTTGGAATTTCACCTTATTGCGACCCCCCGGGCTGTTCTTCCAATAAAAATGAGTAAAAGATTAATTTATTTTATTTTTTTAGAAAATAAAAGACAATGTGGACAATTCAAGATTATTTTGGTTTTATCTTTGATTTAAGCATTTTTATAAGCGGACAATGTTGCTCTTCGTTTGTTAGTATTAATATAAAATATAGAAGATAGTGTGGACAATTCAAGATTATTTTGGTTTTATCTTTGATCTAAGCATTATTTTAAGCGAACAATTTTGCTTTTAGTTAGTTAGCCTCTATACTCTAATCCTAGTACTTCGGATTCCTGATTGTCAGTATGGCTAAGCAATGACATCATTTTTTCGAACAGACTCACAATCTTCTTAAAATCGGTAATGTCATCAGAGGGAGAACCACCTTGATTACCAGGCTCTACCTTCTTCAAATCGATAATGTCATCAGAGGGAGATCCACCTTGATTATCAGGCTCTACCCCGAAGTAAATTGATTTAATGTCCGAGCTGTCCTTGTTTTCTTTCTGGGTGGTGATCCAAGCTTCCAACGCCTGCAATCGTTCTTCATGGTCGGTAGTATCCTCGTTTTCGTTTTCTGAGAGCATTACATTTTCCAATCTCTGTAATCTTTCCTCATGGTCAGAGTAAACGGTAGGGCTCTTTTGGAATTCCACAGAATAGATCATTTATTTTAAAACTTTGGAAATTATATACTCACTCCCAGTCCTCCCCTGGCAAGGATATTTTGCCAGCAAATGCCGAAGATCAAGATTACCAGAAGGTTGCGCATTTTCTTCGTTGCTGCGATTGACTGAGGTCTCAACATCTAAACAGCCTTATATACAAAATAAATTTCTTTGATAATGGGGTCAAACCAGAGTTAATTAAAAAAAAAATAGGAAAATAACCTGGAATTTCAAGTCTTGAAATGTGTGATTTATTATGTTGATAATAAAAAAGACTTTCCTATGAATATAAGGAAATAAATGTCAGTAAAAGCCATTATTAACAAATAAATGGTTCGACTTAAATGTTCATTCATAAATTATATTCTTCATTTAATGATCTTATCTTGAATTTCAGAAGAATACCAAATCTGGTGACTGAGTTAATTTGAAGCGTTAATTTATTAACTTTTTTATTAAGATAAGAAGAGCAGAATTAATATTCTTTTTAGATCTGTAAATAATTACGATTTAAAAAAGGTTTAATGAAGAAAATATTATAAATTACAAGTTTAATTAATCAAAAAGCCCGCCATCAGTATTAGTGTTGTTAAACGCCACCCAGTATCAACAACAGTGTGTACACTCCTTCACATGACAGCGTTGCCAGATCGGTGGAAATCATGAACGACTTTTTAAAATCTTTCGCATTTTCAGAATATAATACGAAAAAGGACTATGGAAAATGCATAACTCCCTGGTGTCCAAATTACTGGTGCGTCTGCTGCTCCTGTTCGCCTTGGTGACGGCCGCCTCCATCGTGGTGCTCACGAAATGCGGATTCGACGAGCTGACGGCGCGGGAAACGCAGGCGAACAGTCCCAGCAGCGAGGCCAGCGGCTTTAGCTACGCGTTGAGCGAACGCGAGGCGGCCATCGAGCGACTGAAGCAGGAGGTCCTGTCGCTGCGCACCCAAATCCTGTTCCTGCAGAACAATCGCAGTGGCGGGAAGCCATCCGCCAGCAATGGCAGCCTGCAACTGCAACTGCAGGACACCACCGTGGCCCCATCGCCCCTTTCGCATCACTACGACTGCAGCAGCTACATCCGGAAGCAGGTGGGCGCCGCCGAGATCCTGCACGGCCTGCCGCTGAACAACGAGTACGAGCTGATTCCCTACAACCACTTCACCTTCACCCGGGTATACCCCATCGATCTGGGGCTGGGCAAGCGGGTGGTGGAGAAGCCCATCGGCTACCGGCGACGCGACCTCATCGAGGCGGTGAATAAGGCGCTGGAAAGCCTGAACCGCAACCACTCGGCCAGGATACGGGCAAAGGCAGCCGCAGTTCCTGCCGGAGATGTGATCAAGTACACGCTGGACGACTTCATCGAAGGAATCTACCGCACGGAGCCCACAACCGGCACGCAGTACGAGCTCTATTTCCAGAGTGTCAAGCACCAGGCGAGTCCTGTGCGAAGGGCTCTGGTGATGCGACCCTTTGCTCCCCTGCAAACCGTGCAGCTGTCGGAGCTGTCGCCGAACGGGGATACTCAGGGTGCAGGTCCAAGTCAAGGTCCGCCCGTGATCCATGTGATACTGCCCTTGGCCGGCCGCCTGCACAGCTTTCGCAGCTTCCTGCAGATGTTCGCCAAGCTCGAGGACCGGCGTCTGGAGCTGATTGTGGTGTACTTTGGAGTCGCAGGATTGGATCAGGCCAGGCGCATGGCGGGGAGATCGGGGAGGACACAATTCCTGGCTCTCAATGAGACCTTTAGCAGGGGTAAGCAGGGAGGATTTCAAACGGAATTTCCTGATAATATTTATTATTATTTAATACATTTATTTCTCGCCCTCAGCCAAAGCCTTAAGACTGGGAGCGGAACACATCAAGCCCGCTGGGGAGGATGTTCTGCTGTTTATGTGCGATGTGGACATTATGTTTACGACGAGATTCCTGGAGCGATGTCGCTGGAACTCCGCGCCAGGCAAGAAGGTAAGCTAAGGCTTTCTTATAGAAATTATACTTTTATTGACAATTGAATCCCATATCTCCCAGGTCTATTACCCCGTGGTATTTAGCCTTTACAATCCGCATGTGGTTTACACGCTGCAGGGCAAACCCTTGCCCGGCGATGAGGAGCAGCTGGTGATATCCAGGGACACCGGATTCTGGCGGGACTTTGGCTACGGGATGACGTGCCAGTACCGATCGAACTTCCTGCAGGTGCGGGGCTTCGACGAGGAGGAAATCGTCGGCTGGGGCGGCGAGGATGTGATGCTCTATCGCAAGTACATACGCTCCAAGATCAAGATCATCCGGGCCACCGATCCTGGGATCTTTCATCGCTGGCACACCAAGGTAATGTCTATTTCTATGAATTGTGATATGTAAATTAACATATATAGTTTTATATCTTTGACAGATCTGTTCTAATTCGCTAACTGCCGATCAGTATCGCGCTTGCATACGATCGCGAGCCCTGAATGAGGCCTCGCATGCCCAGCTTGGATTCCTGGCCTTCCGGGATGATATAGCCGCTGCCAATGCGGCGAAGCTACACTCGTGATACTGGCACATCCTCCAGGTATCACTTAACATTGGGTTACTCAATCTACGGCGGACACTTGAGTGTGTGTGAGGGAACTGCAGTGATTTATAAGCTATAATTTATACATTTTTGTAGACCTAATGTTTAATTTACCTGATGCACAAGAAGGGCTTGAAGGAAATGTTATTATAAATCATTTATGTCCCATGTACAAGGGTTAAATTAATAATAATTTACTCTCCTATTTGTTTAAAAGCTTGTTTATTTATTTAAGTTCCAAGCATAGTAAAATCCCTTCTCTGTTTAGATAGGATATATCAAATTATTGTGATACTGTGTTGTTTTATAAACTCAAGCTACGTTTCAGCAGCGAATCTCTTGTGGTATATCTTATATAAGTTTAAAATCTGCTCTTAGTTGGCAATATAATCACTGCCCTTAGTTCACACATGCCCACACACACAAACACACTATATACTTGTAAGCCACAAGTATGTACAACTTGAGACAATAACTCGTATTTAGCAGAATCGTTGAATTAGCTTAATTGTTGATCTTGTTGCGCCCTCGAGAGTGCCACACACATATAGAAACAAGGACCCACACACGCACTGTACACACGCACATCACAATTGTTCTTCCATGAAGCGATCTAGATGCAATCTCCAGAGCCCAAGAAATTATATATATATATTTACCATATCGAATCTGTACGGCAAACTGACTGCTGAGCGCTTTGTAAAAACTAAATTAAATCGTTTAATTAAACTTGTCGCCTGGTTGTGGCTTGTTTTTTATTCGTTCGTTGGTTGGTTCTGTGTTTTACGAGTCTGTGTGTTTTATGGACGATGCCAACGACCTCCGCACGGGGTTCACTGGGCATGCAGACCAAGAAGGTGATCTTTTGGCCGGGCTCCACCTCACCATGAATGTGTATTTATGGATTTCGGCAGAGGTAATTTGTCATGGTTTGGCAATGCCTTTTCCCCAAAATTTAGCAGAGGTAACGGTTGTGTCTGAGGAATTGGTTATGGATGTGGATAAGTATATAAAGTAATTAAGGTGTTACAATTATTTCTCAAGAGTATAGAGTATAGTTTTATTTTGGGATTAACATAGTTAGCCTCTAGAGATCTGTAGTGGGATCTATGGTTTTTAAAAGGTATTATCCTAGCTGGAATTGGTTTTAATGGGAATTAAGATTGGATATTAAATATCTTAGTAATATCTTAGTAAACTCTCACTTAAAACAGTGTTTTTACTCCCTCCTTACACGTAAAAATATAATATAAATCATCATATTCCCAAGAGTATCCATCGCATCAGCGTAAACCGAAAGTAATAACGTGATTTTAAGACGTCTTCAGGTGGAAAGCCTTTTCATGGTCACGGTCGTGGATTATGTAAGCGCTTTAAAGTGTTTTGTTCCAGTTGGAAGTGGGAAATGCTAATCTCTCGTGCTCAGGCTGAGTCTGCGCCGCAGGTCTCCCTGACTCATCCGACATAAGAACCGAATAATCTGCGATAATTTCACAGGAGTGTTCTCTGGGGCATTACGCCATAGACGAATAATTAGCCTCGCGTCTCGCCGAAACAATCAAGGCGTTCTCTGGCCACATCCTCCTCCTGTCTGTCATTCTGCGAAAGCCAAACTGACCGTGAAACGAGAGCGGAGCCCGCCCCAAGGTGTCGGCCGGAGCAGGCGAGGTGACAAATCGTCGACGTCCCGGCCCCAAAAACCAAAAGCCGAGTGCCAACACCTTAGCCACGAATGCCAGCGAACCACAGCGGAGAGCCACCATAATAGCCACGATGATCCGGTGGTGCTGGGATCGCGGTTCAGTGCTCTCGGCGGGGGCAGAACCCCGGCTCGGGTTGGAGTTCAAATAAATACGGCGCCCTCCGTTCCGAACAGATCATTCGCGGTCTGACGCCAGTCCGAGAAGCTCCAGCTCTGACAGTTCGTTGTGATAAAGTGCGCAAAGGATATTCCCGGTTAGAAACCCTATCGAAATTGGCCAGGTGTGCCAGGTGCTAAATTTGTGATCGATTCGGTGGAACCAAGTGAAGCGGGGACACCATGCGTGCTGTCATGTTGGTGAGTTTTGCGGTCAAGGAATAATAGCTTTGCAAATTTCGATAAATACCAGGAGCAGACATGTCGCAGTTTTGGAAATTGTTACAAGGATTTTAGAAAAAAAGCTTGGCTTAGAAAACATTTAAATCTTTTTTAACTTGTTTAAAAAATTCCAAATAATAAAAAAAAGTTATTTAAAGCTGAGATTTAATTGTTGAAAAGTTTATCTGAGATTGGTTCAATTTTATATTATTTATAGGAATACTTTTAAACATTCTTTATTCCTTCCCTTAATATGTTTATTGTTTGTTTCCCCTAGAGAGGAATCGTTCGAACGAAGCCAAATTAAAAATCTAATTTAATTGTCAAAAAATCCTCTATAACTTAGAAACAAAATACCTTTACACTGACATGAATTACCTTTTAATTACAGTAATTTGCATAAATTATTTTATGCTCTATAACCAACTAAAGCCTTCCTCTAGGGCTAGATTTGTTCAATATTTCCAATATTTTCACTAAAGTTTCTTTAATAAAAAGTAAGTTGCTATTCGAATTATTTCCCTTGTATTTATTAAAGAATAATATTTTCTCTATCATAAAATAAACTATGGCTTGGCAGCTCTGTGATTATTTTCTGACTATTAATAAAACATTGAATATAAGATCATTTATTAAAAAATTCAGAATGATTCGTAAAGAATTGTATTTAATTTCTTATTTTAAGATTATAAGTCTTAAGAGCCAACAAGCTTTTAAGAATGTTAGGAACCTGGTATCATTTCTGTCCCGAGTATGAAATACTTTAGAACCTTTGTCTTGAGATATACATATTTTCTGTATATTTGGCAACAAGCATCCCTTAAACCATCTCAAAATGTCTTACAAAAAGAAACATAAATCTGATTATGACACTTATTGTTTTCTTCCGAACAATAACTGTCCAACAATAATAGTTTAGATAGATTACATAAAATCTAGCCACCTTTGTCTGCCTAGCTTTCCACGAAATGTGACCCCCAAAAGTGTTGTGTAACATTTGTTTTCTAGATTATGCAACCCCCGAAACATTACGATCATGTTATGTAAATTACCGAAAATTCCCATTGGGGAACTCGAAAAGGCCATTCATTAATTTTCGATGGCAACGACCCTCGGTCAGCGAAACTATTTATATCCCACATACGAATCGGCGGTACTCGCCCGAAATATAATTATTCTAATGAAGTTGGCCAGAGTCAGTGACAAGTCACGTCGATCCGAAGCCGAAGCCAAAGCCACAGCAGAAGCTATAGACCCGACACCACCGATTTGGCCGGAAGTTGTTCCTGATGCTTGGCTAACAAAGCGTGGCGGCCAGCTAGCAAAATATTTTCCATGATTAACTCTGCTCGGGCTGGCCATTCTCGGATTCGGCTCTAAAAAAAATGTTATATGCTATATGCCAGTGGAGTTATGATTCCAATTCGGAGTCCAAGTCTGATTCATGCAGCCATGAGGCCGGGCTCTGAAATGATGTCAATGCTACCCGAGAGTGGGGTGCCGGGTACTGATAGGTGGAATAGGCGCTGCTGCTGCTTCTGGCCTGGCCAAAATCCATTGCATAATCGCTGGGGGAGCTGATCATATTTCACGCCGACTGGCCACAGCATTGTCGTCCATTTTAGTGTGGTGTTCATCTGTGGAATGGGATGGCGGAGCCTGGCTTTGTGCCCTCCCCAATTACGATCGGAGGCTGCCCGCCGCCACAGAGCTCTGTTTTGGCCCAGTTGGCAGCTGAACCGTGAGATATGTATTGGCTGGCTGATTTCCCGGCTTAGCCGTTGGCAATAGGCCCCCTCGCACTCAGAGCGGCAATTAAAGCCAATCACCTAATGATGATCGCACTCTCGATCGCTTTCTGTTCTCTGGACACACAGGAAGGTATCGCCATCATATCTCGTTTAATTGAGAGCGGTTGAAAATTCAATAGGATCTTATCGGTGACATAGATCAGAGTTGAAATTGAGTGCTTCGGGGGAATATTTAGCGAAATTATTATAGTAAAAGCTGTATTATAAGTTCCGATAAATGTATTCAAAATTAATGGTCATTATAATGTTATTAATGATTTTTAAAACTATTTTCAAGTAGCCTCCCATATCCTTAGAGAAGATATGGTAATTAACTTCAATACTTTACTAAAGAACATTTTCTGGTATTTATGGTTTTAAATATTGCTTAAGGGGTTTCGATTTATAATAGAATTTTCAGATCTGTAAAGTTTTATTTATTTTTTTGGTACGTTTTTGTAGGAACCATTTCATATAAAGCTTCTTGAACTTAAAGACGAAATATGTCGGGCTTCTATTAAAAGATCCAAAACATAGTTTTGTATTTGTGGATTTTTTTTATAAAAAACCCAAACGTTTTTCCCTTTTCCAGCTACCCTGCTTGGCCCTGCTCGTTTGTGTGCAGGCAGCGGTGACAGGACCGGAGGCCAGGTCGTCGAGTGCAGATCCCAAGGATCAACAGCTGGCCACGGCCAGTGTGGGAGTCCTTGACTCAGTGCTGCGGGGAAAGAGCCGCCAGTCGCGCTGCGTGAGATGCTACGAGGATCGTGACAGGGATCGCTACTACGGCGGATACTCCAGTCGCACGGGCGACGATATGCGCAGCAGTGCCTGGTACTATTCCGGATACGATGATCGCGGTAGCAGCAGCCGAGGGGGTGGGGGTGGAAGTGCCGATCGCGACTACGACCGGTACTACGATCGCTATCGTAACTACTACGACGATCGCTATACTCCGAGGACCTACGATCGCTACGAGGGGCGTGGCTATGACGACTACAGGAGAGGATCGGCGGGATCTTACGGGGGTGCGGAGTCCTACGGTCGGGATCGTGGCTATGGATACGACAACAGGGAGAGGGATCGCTACTATGGGGATCGCTATAGCGAGGGCTCCTCCAGAGGTAACAGTAAATATTAAATAAAACTTTACAAGGTAGCTATAATTATTCCCCTTGACAGACCGCTACTATGATCGCTCGAGGTCCAACTATGATCGCTACGATCCGTACGATCGCTACTACTCCAGGTATGATTTTCGCAACTATCGCCCTTGGGATGAGACCTACAGGTATCGTCGCACACTCTTCTGTGTATATATATATCTTTATGTTGTCAGCTGTCTCTCTTTATCTCTGGCTTTCTATCTCTGAGTTGTTTCCCTTTTTTACTCTCTACTTTCATAAAACAACTCAACAACACCAAAACTACAACTACAACTACAAAAACTACACCAACATCATGAAAAACAACATGAACATGAACAATACACCGCACAACAACAACAATAACAACAACTGTGGACACTGCGATCTATCCATGGCCGACAAACAAATCCAATTGCACCCGAAAACCAACTGCAACTGCACTCACTCACTTCCGCCATCCCGACATCCCGTATCCGTCCCGTTGACCCGCCGCTTCCGCTTCCGTTTTGCTGCGAAATCAGGGGCCAATCGGGCTTCGATAACTCCGGACGAGGCTATTACTTTGCCGGCGACGGCGAGGACGATAGCGACACTGGCCGGAATCGTGGCTATGGCGGAGGCTATGCCTACGCTCGCCCTTCTCCCGCGCTAAACTCGCCCTGCGGCAGCCGCCTCGCGGGCAGTAATTGTCCCTACTCGGGCGGCGGCTCCAAGGTCACGTCCTCGGCCATTGGCAGCGACAGCTCTCGCGTTGGTGGCCACACCAGTGTCATGGGCCAGGATGGTGGTCCCGGCAGCTGGACCTATCTGGGGGATCAGGACAAGGCCGGCGGCGGCGGCGGCGGCGGCAGCTCGAGTGGCAGCAGCAGCAGCGCCTCTAGCAGCGGCAGCAGCGGGGGCTCGAGCAGCGGCGGCAGTCGGGAGCGGGAACGGGACAGGGAGCGGGATGCACAGAGGTAAGTTGCAGTGGGTGCTGCCCCTGCAACAGCAACATCGGTGTATGCTATAATAGAATTTCCAAGAATTTTAGAAGAGCATTTTAATGAAGAATATTTAATTAAAAAGGAAATAGTTCCTTAATTTTAGGTCCCAAGTTCAAATGCTCTTCTAACGTTCAAGGTATATTTTATTGAATAGAGTACACCCACTTTTATTCTCCGCACGGAATCGAAATCGGAATCGGTCACGGCATTAAGATAGGCTTGCTCTCTTGTCGCCCCTCGTAGCTCTTCCTATGGTGGCCGACCTCGTCCTCTAGGCGTTAGCTATCTGCTCGAACGGGACTCGGACGCCGCATCGGATGGGCCAGGAAACACGGCGAATTCCGCCGGCAATGGTGGTAGTGGTGGTGGTGTTGGTTCTGGTGGTCAGAGCATGCCGGTCCCAGCTGCACAGACAGCCGCCGAGGGAAGTACCGGCCAGGCGGCACAGCAGTGATCCTGGCGCCGGAAACGGAAATGGGACTGGATTCCAAGTCGAAAACCCAAGGCGTTCCAGCGGCTGGGAGAACTGCCGGCCCAGTGGGCGTGGCAGGGCTTAGTGTAACCTACCTTCCGTATTTATGTGTAATTCGTAAGCTAAGTCTCCAAAGAAACTATTTATGTGTGGCACAGCTTTGCTCAAATAAACAAACTTCAAAGATCCTCAAAAGGTTCGTGGTTTCCCTTCGGGCAAGGGTAATAAAAACAAGCCAAAGGGTTCGGTTGGAAGTACAGTTTATTTTATTGTTCGAGTCTGTAATGCTTAACTATGAGCTCATACATTTATGGTACTTAAATCATTTGTATAATTAACTTTCTTCTTGAGAAGACCCTGAGCACGAGTAAAATAACCAAAGAAAATAATAATAATTAAACTTTGGTAAGAAATAAAAGTGAAATCAATTTAAACATAAAAAGGTATAAAACAATATAATCATAATAAATACCAAAAATAATCAAAAATGTAAACGAAACTAAAACAAAATATAAATAAAATAATAATAAATAAATAAATAATAAAATATAACAGAAAAAAATTTACAAAACGAAATATTTATAAAAAGGAAACCAATTATGTCAAAATTCAATAAATAAATGTATAAAAAATATAAAATAAAATATAAAAATAGACACTAAGCGATGTGTTTAATTAAACTAAATCAATTTTATAAT
>JAEIIF010011419.1:0-15189 GCA_018874455.1 Drosophila trapezifrons
TTCTTTTCTGTTTTCTTCTTTTTTATTTTAATTGTATATTTTCATATTTCTAAATATTTTTTTTCTTTCTTTCTTTTTTTTACTATAAAAACTTGTTTAAAGTTGAGACATCAGGAATTTTAAGAGTTTGATCTAAGCCAGCAGATCGTAGCTGGCATTGCCGGATTTGCGGGTGCGCCAGAATTCCTGGTGCTGCTCGGGAGTGGCATAGAAGCCCTTGACCGCCGCATCCTCCTTCAGAAGGGCAATCAACTGGGCCACCTTGGCGAACCGCTTCTCGTCAAAGCTGTAGCTGTCCTTCAGAACGAACTCAATCACCGCAAGGCGCTCGAACCACGGCCAGATCATGTAGTCCACGAAGCCGGGCTTGTCACCGCCAAAGAAGCGAGTACCCCGATTAGTCAGCTCCTGTTCGAAGATGTCCAGGGCCGTCCAGTAGTCATCCAGGCCGGTGCTTTGAAGCAAGATCTTCATGAAGGCATTGGTAATGCCGCTGAAGCGCTCCAGCAGAATCTTGTCCTGGGCCCGCTTCAGAGGGTCCTTGGGCAGGAGTGGGTTCTCCGGATACTTCTCGTCCAAATACTCGGCAATGATCAGGGACTCGATGAGCGAAGGGTGGCCCTCCTCCGCCACCAGCTCCAAAGCGGGAACCTTCAGCAGAGGGCTCACCTCCACCAGCCACTCAGGCTTTTCAGTGAGATTGATGTAAATGGTGTGGTGAGGCACCTTCTTGGCATTCAGCACGAGATGGGCACGCTGGGCGTAGGGACAGAAGCGCATCGAGTAGATGCGGAGGACTCCATCATCGGGCAGAACGGGCTTGGGAGAGCCTGAAAATGTGGATTAATCAGTAACAATTCCAGAATGCCGATAAGGGCGTCATAAACAACCAGGCGCGTCTCGAAGAAGTATTCTTGGGGGCTTGGGAAAAGCCTTTCTCTTTAGCAAACAGAACCCCCTTAGGATCCACCTCTGGAAATACCATATAACAAGTCATTCGCTTAAGTTTGATAGACCCAGACGTGATATGGCAAACATTTAACTGATATGTTATCGGTTTTCGACGGGTAAATATTATGGTTCGTCGATCTTTGTATTATAGTTAAGGCTCTTTGATGAGTGGCAAAAAGTGGAATAATATTGATCGCCGATCAATGATCGGTTCGATGAGTTTTCATTATAAAAATAAGGTTAGTCCTGTGACTAGCTTTCATTATTTCTTTTATAATATTTAAATTGCGATAACCTTAAGCTCATAAAAATATTTAAATATAAGGACTTTAAAATTAAAGAAGGTTTATCTAAAAAGATTAAGTATTTTTCAAAAAAGCTTGAAATAAATGTCGCACTAGGATATTAAGAAATACATTTAATTAAATAGAAAGAGTTAGCCTTGTTTGCTTGGAAGATTCACTATTATAAAGCCAAGAACTCGAGAAGGTTCCCTTACGATAAATTATGCAAATACCTATCGCAAACTTCAAGTTAATAATTTTGTTTTCTTGTAATTCCCATCATGCTGTGGGCGAGTGTTTCACACAATCTATAACCAAATTCGTGATCTATTAAATTTCTGTTCTACCATTTACTTTTTTTTTCACTAATACCTGTTTTTTCTACACTTTTTGCACAAATAAAAGCGAATTATGACTGCCGAAATGCCTAATATTACCCGGTGGAATGTTGGAGAACTTGTTTTGATTTAACCAAATAATGACACGGGCTTTTCTCTTTCCACTGACAACAGGCTAACTTCTCTTACCTTTGGCCAAATGTTTTCCAGAGCTCATTGTGATGAAATGAAAGGTAGCAGAAATAAAATTCACTTAATTGTTGAAGTCAACTCGACGTTGGTTTTCACACTGACTTTTCTCTTCGACGGCGCTCTGTATTTATAAAGCTTGCTAGCAATCGCATGAGCTTTTCGGAACATGACTCTTAGTTCTCGTGGGGCTCTTCGATATCGCTTTTAAAAACGATTTCTCATCGTAGTCGTTTATTTGCAATTAAAACGCTCTTGCTACATTTGCGGTTCGATTTGTTTGTTTTGGAGAAGAAACACAGTTTTCTTCTTGCATTGTTTTACATGTTACATCTACTTAGTTTGTTAATAATCACGCCTGCTTGTAAATATAGTATATATATATACGGTTTTTACATGGTTGGGGAGAGTTTTTAATTGAACTTCCAACTACTACACACACATCTAGAGATTTAAGTTTATAAACTTCTCGCAAAAAGTTTCGATCGGCGGACTTTCAAAATCAAACTTAATTTATATACAAAAACTTCTCGAAATTTCTGTTTTGATGAAGTCACATATAAAAGGAATATAAAAAAGTTCGAGTGCAACAAATATGCTGACATCATATGGGCGCCGCGATAACAGCATACAAAACAATAGTTATCAGTTATTACATTCGAAAATTAGCAATAGGTGACACATATGGGATAGTAACGAAAGGATGATTATATGGTTTTTGATGCACCTACAAAATGATTTGTTATCAAAATTGATAGCTACCACAATCTCTCTGCTGCTATGTTGGTCCTACAAATGGAATTGTTTGGGTTTAACAAATTAAAGTGTGGAATCAAGGTGTTTTAATCTTAAATAATCATCAGAGCTCGCAAGAGGGTTTCACGAAAAGTTCGCAAAGGTTCGGATGCCCGTGGACCTGATTAAAAAGAGAATCGTAAAAGCCGCTCAACTGGGCTCTCTCCTTTTGCATCACGCTCTCGTCTCTTGAGATCACTTGCTTTCATCACGATTTGCTTGCAATGTACAAGTAAAGCAGCAACAACAGTTTATAAGTTCCACTCACTAGCAAAAGGGAGCTTTTTTTGCTGCTCTTTAAGAGAGCCTCGCAGTCTTTCTCTTCGATTAGAATTGAGCCGAATCACAGGAGAAACAAGAAAAAAAAACAGATTCTTATCCGTAAAACGTCTTTTTTAAATTTCTTTCCGTTTAATCTTGGGAGCGGAACCAAAAGAATATATGGCCAAATGGACGAGCTCTGATAATCCTAGATTTTTCTTCAATTTATACAATGTCCGGGTTAAACATGATTTAAATCATTTGCTTGTTTTTATATGAATAAATAGTTGTGTTTGAGTTATCTTTCTTCGTATCAATTGCGCGTTGGTACAGTAATTACACGATTGTTTACTGGGGAATAATATTGCTAGAACTAAGTACATTCATACACTTACAAAAAAACGTTCTACACAGTTGAGTTAAATCTGGTATTATCCTTTCGTTTTCGAGAAAGGTTTCCCTTACAGTTAGTTTTGTTTTGTTTTGCATCGTTGCCTGACGATTCCGATTCTAAGAGTTTCGTTTAAAGTTTCGTTAATTTTTTTGCGATTTTTTTATTTTGTTTGTTGCTCTCTATAAAATATGCATACTGGTTGCATTTTGATCACGGTTCTTGCTGTTGCATTATAAACATCCTTCTTGTTTTGATTACGACTGGAACGACTTGAATTTATCGAACAAAATGGTGTCTTGGCTCACTATCCCCTGGATCCGTGTGGCGAGTGTTGGTGGTGGTGGTGGTGGTCGTGGTGGTCATCCTTAGGCATTCGATGATGAGGTGGCTGCCTCCGAAGATTCCGGAGAGGTGGAGGTTGCAGCTGAAGCTGCCACATCGACGATGTTGCTCCTGTTGAGCAGCATTGATCGCGTGGAGTTGGAGGTGGAGCTGGGATACTTTGGCTGCATTTGGCTGGTGGACACTGTGGAAGAGCTGCTGGTGGCCGGCTGCTGTTGCTGCTGGCTGCAAATGAACAGAGTTCATCAGAGTGCCTTAGGTGACCTTAGGACACACACCCCTTCTGCTCGCCATCCTTCTTGCTGTTGAACATGGCCAGCTCAATCTCGGTGTGCTGGCTGTTCATGTGGCGCACCCACTCCGCGGGCGTTTCGAAGGCTCTGCAGGAATCGATAGGGATTAGTACCTTTATTATTTGGAGAACGTTTCCTGAAATCTACTTACGTGGAGCACAAGTCGCAGAGCAGGGTGACATGATCGTGATCCATGTTGTTCTCTTGTTGCTGCAACAGGTAATTATATAAGTAAGGTGAAAATAAAGAAGAAGGCGCTTATTCTAACACTAAACCCAGACTATCACTCACCGAGACGCGGCGTCGCTTCTTTGGCACATATGTTTTCAACGCTCTCAGGGCAAGATTGCTGGAATTACCGGAGGCGCTCGGAGCACTGCCGCTGGCACTGGGCCCCAGCAGATTGGAGCCCGCTCCGCTCGCTGGATCGCTGGCATGGGTTCCCAGGTGGCGGACCAGCATCTTGGTGTCCTCGAATGACTTCTGGCAGATCTCACACACCAGCAGCTGCTTGAAGTTGTTGTAGTCCCGCAGCGTGTGCTCCTCGGAATCCTCAGACGGCGTGCCCCTATCCCGATTCACCTCCAGCTTAACGGCGCTCATCTTGAAGTCCAGCGGCTGCTTCGGCGACACCAGCGGGCCCTCCTCGAGGTTGTTGTTGCTGGCACTGGACGCATTGGATGGGTTGGTGCTCCAGTCGGTCGGCTCCTGCTTAATGGTGAGGAAGTTGTGGCCATGTCGATGGGTCGGTGCCTGTGGAGGTGGTGGTGGTGGAGTGACAGCCATGCGGGAGGGCACCACGTGCTCAAAGTGGGGTGGCGGTGCCTCGTAGTAGTCACGAGCTGTCGGGGATTATCAAGTTATAGTAATATTTATTTAAATAAAGGATTATTTTCGACTCACATCTCTCGCAGGCACTCTCCCTTCGAAGGCGTCGCTCGAAGACTAGCCCCACCTCGTTCCGCTCGCGAAGCGCCTGCTCCTCGTACTCCGAGCGCCGCAAGCTGGTCTCCGATTGCTCTGTGCTCGGCCCTGGGGCCATGGGACAACTGCTGCAACCCACCTCCGTGCATATGGATATGGGCTGGGAGGCTGAGGATCCTCCTGCTATGGTTACTCCACCACCACCGCCGATGGCTGTCGACGATGAGGTTGGAGGCGGTGGATGTGGCTGCGGCTCGACCTGTCCGGGGGCCGCAAAGCAGCACTTATCCTCCGGATCGATGGCCACCTCCTTGTTGACCGAGATGCCCAGCTTGCTGCTGCTGGCCACTGTGAGGAGGCCCGTGTGGGCGGCCATCTTGGGCGACTTGATGATCACGGGACTGTCCTTGGGCATCACGGAGGCGCCCAGTCCTCGGAACTGCTGCTGCTGATGGTGGTGGCTCAGGTGGTTGTGGTGCGACGACAGTTGGTGGTGGTGGTCCAGTGCGAAGCGTGTGGATCCTGCCGGCTTGCTGGAATAGTGATCCGAAATGGGCGGCGGCGGCAGAGGAGGCGGAAGTGCTGTGGAGCGCGTGCCATTGGACATGTACATGGCGCTCGCCTCCCGCGGATGCAGGTGCCCGGCCAGAGTGTGGTGAGAGGTGGACACGACGGAGCCGCCGCCGTTGGAAGCGCTGGTGCGGCACAGGCCGCGGATCTTGAGGATCTCGCCGCCGCGCAGCACCTCGTTGAGTATGTCGTTGGAGACGGTGGCCTCGCCGCTGTACATGTACTGCACGAGGATCTGGATGGCCCGATGGCTGAGATCCGGCGGCAGGACCACGTACAGCACGCCGTTCGGAGACGTTATCGGAGCCGTTTCGAACATGGTGGCGAAAAACTGCGACGAAGCACTCAGGATGAACTTGTGGGCCGAGATGCCCACCGTGGGTATGTCTGAGAATATGGTACGGGAATATAGTTTGGGTTGGAATAATAGCATGGGGAATTGGGACTAAGAGTTTAAAAATTACAAGCTATAGTAAAAACTGATTTAATTATAGTTTTTTCTTGAAGAAAAGCCTTAGAGTGTTTGGTTATCATCTATAATTGTTGGATCTTTCAGTCGAATCAATTTGAAAGATTATACCCTTATATAATCCAAATAATGTCGCACAATTAAAGTGCCTCCAAATATTTCATTTGAAAAATTAACTTAAGTTCTGACACCAAGTAGGAACAATTTTATAAAATTGAACAACCTTATCATAATTTATTGCGAGAATAAGTAGAAAGAACCATACATACAATTAATTAACCTATTAATATATTATAGTTAATATATTATAAAAATAATTATAGTTGTTTAATACCTGAGGGGATGCCGCTGCTGTTGTAGGAGCTGTAGAGCACGACATCGGCGAACTTTTCATTCCTGTAGAGAAGTTTAATATTAGCTAATTATGTTAGTGTATTTTTAGGTTAATTTTTGAATTATTTAAAAAATTTGATTTAGTTTACAGTTTTTTGCCTTACATTTTATGTAATCGACATTTAAAATAGGGAAGTGAGTGAAAACCGATAATTATTTAAACTTAAATTATGTAGTTATTTTACACTTTATTTCCACTTTAAAGTCGAAAAGGTTTAGAATCTTTATTTTAAATTCACAATCTTCCAAAAATGTCTATACAGGTCGGCTTTAAAATATTGTTCATAACCGACTCAAAGCAGCGTACATTTTGGCGCCTTTTTAATAGATTTCATTTACTAATGATTAAAAATTCAATTTAATTAATGCTTTTTAATATACTCACTTGTAGAGGGTGGCAATGGAAGAGTTTAGATAGGACAGGTGGGAGTCCCACTTGAGGTGATAGTTTTCGGCGGCCATCTCTGCGGCGGACAGCGCCTGGTCAACGAGAAAATCAATAAATAAATCAATAAGCGCGGCCAGACTATGGAGTAACGGATACAACAAAATTGTATACATTTGTGTACATACCGATGTACATATGTATGTAAATACTTATGTATTATATATACACGAGTATGTATAATTCGAAAGGAAACAAATATAGGCTGTGCAAATCGATCCTGTATAAGGTTTAAATTATAGTTATCAGACTAGGAATAAATTCCAAATATTTTACGTAATAAAAAATAAACGTTACTACCATTTATTCCCATTTAGGTCATTTATTTTTACCAAATATTAAACAAAAATGTACGCAATTCCAAGAGGATTAAGGTCGACGAGTATATATATACAAGGAAAAGTTTCGAGTCGATTATATATAATATATATTATCTGCCATTGGCTCGATCGGGGCCAGATATATTATTTTATTTTGTTGTTTGGGAAGAGTATAGAACCATCGGCTGGCTGAAGTTCCTATTTTCCTTTTATTTAATTTAGTATATTTCAAAAAGCTTGTTGGTATGTTGTGTTGCTCCACCAACGGTCACTCTAAAATCTTGTTTGCACACAATTTTTTGTTTGTTTTCAATTTAAATTTTGAATTAGTGTAATGTCGAATTTCGATACGCGCCTAATTGAGTTGGTGCGCGCCAATCCCAGCCTTTATGAGCGGGAACTGCGGAGCACGCCCTACTACGCGAATAGGAAGCGGAAAACTGAGCTTTGGCGGAGCATCGCAACTTCCCTCAAAACGGATGGTTAACAATTTTATTTTTATTGTTATTTTCGCCAATTTCTTATGTACTTTCGTTTAGTTAATGCCTGCATTAGCCGCTGGAATCACCTGGTGGCCAAGCTGCGTCGGGAGTTGGATAAAGAGAAGTCGATAGGCGCTGGCTCCGATTGGAGTCTTCTGCCCCACCTGCGCTTCCTGCAGCAGCCGCATCATGCCGGAAACCACCGCAGCATAGCAGACCCAATTTTTCGGTCCCTGAAACCCCAGTCGCCCATTCAGGAGGTCCACGACGAGGAGGATCCACTGCAAGAGGCCATGGATGAGCAGCTGGCGAGTGCAGGAGCAGCAGCACCGCCACTGCCGCCTCCACCCGCTGCTAATCACGCTATAAGACCAACACCACCCGTTGCTCCAGTAAGCGCAGAACTGCTAAAACGGATTGAGGCGCTGCTCGAGGGATTAGGGGAGGACCGCGTCAAGGCGGAGAAAAGGATTCTGGCCTATCTATGCAAGTGCAATCTGCGCGCCCTCAACGAAGAGCAAATCGATGATATAGTTATTTAGTGCGCGTATAAAGTTAGGTAATCAGTCACTGAATCGATTTTCAATAGATATGATGGAGCGGTAACGAATAAGGATCTTAAATATGATTGTTATTACTCCTTTTTTGTATTTAAACCTTATTTAGTACAGACTTAATCGGAAACTCCTAAACATTAATGTATATTAAATTCGCAATTAAGTTCTAGCTGTTACTTTCAATAAGCAACTCAAATAGGAAATGCACAAACATACATAGATGTTTTATTTCCTTAAAAACCTTAGACTTTTCTCAAACTTAAACACCTAAAATTTATTTAAATTGAATTGTTTTTAATTCATTCATAAATCATTCAACTTTAGCTTGCAATATTTTAAATTAACTGACCGATTCCCATCTCTTAACACACCAAAAACTCTAAAATATAGTTTGTATATTTTTATAGCCTTATATGAATATTATATTTCTTAATCATCACTTTTTTACCTCTAATAAATAGCTAAAGTGCCATTAAAACAAAGGAGTACCTAACGAATCTTCAGAAAATCGATTAACATATTTAAAAACTGAGATAGAGAGAGATTATATTGATTATAAGTTATTTACGAAGCAAAGATAATGTAATTTATAAAAATAATAATAATATATCTGAAGGAATCCATTGGCTTGGCTGGATGGATGTCCATTGATGGGCTGGCGCGGGGTAGGCGACAGAAAATCGAATTCAGCCACGCCAAAAACTCCTACTATATATGACGCAGCTGCTGCTGCTGCTGTTTCTGCTGGTAACTGGTCAAAAAAAGAGTCAAAGAGTGCGCGCGCAAGCAATAACATGTCCAATATCCACGTCTGGATCGGCTTCGGCAGGGATGCGGAGCGTGGGGCGGGTGGACGACGCCAAAACAAGCATTTAGTTTATTAATTTGAGGACTCCCAAAGGGGGGGCGAACACAAAAACATAACGAGCGAGGAGCAGAGCGGAGCGTCGTGCACCCTTAACGACTGCCGCCAACCCGAAAGTCACCCCGATCTCCGAGCACCGAGCACCGCCGCCTCCCCCGACGCACCTCAACTAAGCCCACTATGCATGAACTACTCCTACGGCCAGCCATCCACAGTCAGCCACCTTCCCAGCCTTCCCCATTGGCGCGGACCCTTCCTTCGCTTGGTATTAACACCGTATTATCGATTGATTTCGGGCACAAGCACACACACAACAAAAATCGATAAGCTGGCAGAGCCAAAATCAAAAATATTGTACAGTTCGGGGGTTTTGTGTGGTAAGTTCAATGTTCACTCACTTTAATTACTGGCAATTGCTCAGCCGTGAATTGTGCTTACGGCTAAATAAATGGCTTATTCAAAATACGCGCCCAAAAGCGTACACACATTGGGCTGCTAAAAAATCACCTTGGCTCGCTCCTCGCTGCTTCTTGGGTTGGATGCACTGGCTGGATCGAGTCTCGGGGACTTGGCGGAACCGTAAATGTTGGTTAGTTAAGTTTAGTTAATCATTTGACACTGCTCTTCATTTAGAACGCTGAGGAAAACCGTCCGACTTGGTGGACTGTGGGAGCTGTAAGCTGGGGAAAACTGCGCAGCGCGTCGGTTCGAGCTTTCGCGTTGCTTGCCACCGAACGAATGAAATCGCAGTCGCCCCAGAAGGGACAGGACCAAAAGGACTCTCCATCCAGCTGGCGAGAGAGACAGGGTGCAAACGAGAGACAGAGAGAGAGAGAGAGAGTGGCCGAACGAGCGACAGAGAGCAGCCCTCGTCGCCGTCCTCACGTGCGCATTGTTATTGTTGTGGTTGGTTTGAAGTTGGGATACGACGAAGCGCGCGTAAAATTGATTTCCCCGAGAATATTGATTTTTGGCTTCGGTCGTCGGTCTTGCACTTAGTTTGCCCGCACCTCCACCGCTGCCGCCTCTCCTCGCTCCTCCTTGGCCGCCACCACCTCGTCTGCTTTCACCTCCTCATCCATGGGCTCCTCCTTTGTCGCTGCCTTTTCTGTTTCCCCCATCGCCTGCTTTTCTAGCTGCATTTGCGTGGCCGTCGACGTATCCTGCTTGAAGAGCTCCCGCAGAAACATGGTGGCATAGGCCGCCGAGGGCAGAGAGAACTCCAGTAGAAGGGCCATGAACTTAGCCTCCTCCTCGGCGGGCTCCGCTGTAATGGGAATGGTCTTCAGTAGCTCCCAGTCGGAGGCAATCAGCGTGTCCTCGGGCGTGTTGTAAAGCCGGAAGCTCCACTTGAGATCGTTGGCTTGAATGATCATCTTGCGGTAGGCGCCACCTAGAGCGTACGTCTTCTCCTTGTGCTTGAGGAGATCCGAGGAGAGACCCACTTCGGCCAGCATCTCCTCGTACCAGCCGCCGCACTCGTTTGCCGGATAGGTAATGTCGTGACCCGGCAGAGGCAGAACCACGTCCGAGAGCTGGAATCTGCCGCTGGCAATGTCCTCGGGAGTAAGCGGGCGCACTTGGCGCTTAAAAGTTGATTCCTCTTCGATGATCTCGTCCTCGCCCACAGTTCCTGGGAGATCTTCGGTATTTTCTTCATCCTTGTCCTGTTCCTCTTCCTTGACCTCCGTCGGCTGCTCCTGCTCCTCCTGATTCGGTTCCTGCTCGATATATACCAAATCCCCGGGGATCAGCTTCAGGCCAAACTCCTTGATCCGCCTAGAGGCAATCCTGTTGAAGACCAGGCTCTGGTAGGCATGCGGATACAGCATCAACATGTTCCTAGGAATCTGTCGCAGAGCTGAGGAGTAATCCGACTCCCCGAATCTGGCCAATCCGTCCAGCAACTTCTTCTCGATGAACTTGTCGCCGTAGATCTTGGCTGCCGCAGCCGTTGAGTCCCGTTTCTCCCACCATTCCTCGCGAATGGGACGCATGAACTCCACGTCCGAGTCGCGCGGCTTCAGGATCAGCTCGCAAGCCAGCTTATAATCACTTTTGAGCAGGGCCACGCCCACCTCGTATGTGGGCACGCTGGCACTGTTGCCGAACCGCTGCAGGCCGTAATAGTTGATGAAGCCCCGTTCCCGGAGCGATTCCAGAGCCACCTCGATGTCGGCACGCTTCTCCTTGTCTACATGGCGCAGGGCGATGCGAAAGCGGTTGCCCTGCAGGTCACCCAGCTTGAGGGTGGTGCTTCGAAAGCCGAAGTTGCCGATCTGCACATTCCGCAGAAATCGCGCGGCCGTCACGATTTGGTCAGGCGCACGGCGCTTGATGCAGAAGTTCTGGGTGGTCTTGGCCCGCTTGTCCTTGATCCCACAGTAGTTTACCTGCGAGGGTCGCAAGCTGTGGAGAAATTATATCTTAATGATGGACCCTAGGTGGTATATTGCGTAAAAGAACTTACAAAAGCCGCGAGGCCAGAGTGGAGGCCACATCACTGGTAACCAAGTTGGTTTTGTGCACCAAAAAGGTCACAAATTCGGAAGGAAAGTTCCACCGCTTGTCGCCTATTTCAAGTGATGGCATTAGCTAGTGTTTTCTCAGTTCAAGCTCATTGCTTACCACGTCCAGCCTTGGGTTTCAGTATGCGAATGGTTTTCTTCTCCACCGGTGGCTCGTTTTCCTCTGTCTGGTTTTCTGGCTTCACCTGATGCTGCTGCCCAATAGTGGTGGACACTAACTTGCCCTTGTACAACTGCTTAACCAGCTCATGGACCTGCCCGCGTCTCTCCTTGTCAAGGGTGCTGACGTCTATTTCCACCTTCTGTTCACTTTTAGGATCGGTCTTTGCCTCGGCCAGGTCGGCAATTTCTTGCCAAACTTCAGGACCAATTACCGCCTCCAGTTCCTTCCGCCACTTGTCCAGGTCTTGTGGATCCACCGCTAGAATTCCAGGCGATAAATAAGCACATTAGTGATTGGAAACGTAGTCCAAATACACACGTTCGATGGCCACCTTTGGCACGGTGAGGTCGTTCAGCTCCAAGACCTTGCCATCGCTGTCAATCTCGTTTACATGAAAATCGGAAAAGCGCGACTTCAGGATACCCGTGAATCCGGGAGCATCCGGATTGGTGAACTCTGTGATGCCCACCTGGTTCTCGAGCAGCACGGACTTTTGCTGTTGCGGAGCTCTAGAAACAAAAAACAAAGCCGGTAAGCTGTAGCTTTTGTTTAGTCGGAGACACTTTACCTGTTGCGCTGCCCTCCGTTCTGGGGAGGGCGATCCCGCTTCTGGCCACGCCAGTTGCTCTTATTATAGGGTCCTGAATGATGGTTCCTGCGTCCTCTGCCCCGATCCTTGCCCATTTTTATTCAAAATTGTCCTTAAAAAACTTTGTCTGTTAACGAAATCCACGTTTTGGAAAACACATGATGGTCGCGTTTTAAAGTGACCCTTTTTGGTATATTTATATTAAGCGGTATTTTTTTAAATCCTTTTTATTCAAAAAAGTCTATCAAGATTGCTTCAAGAAAAAAAAATAAATTTAAAAATTCGTAATAGTTTATTTGTATCAATAAATATGGATTAACATCTCTCTATCGCTGAAGATAAGCTTTATTTAGACTTGCGTGTGCCACAGTATTTTCCGCAGAAGTTCAGTATTATTTTGTTTGGAATTTCCCTGTTTTCCAGCGACGAGCACACTAAAATACACGTAATAATTACAGTACAAAGGAGTCTTTTAAATGTGTGTTAAAAGTTGGGAAATACCCAGAAATTGAAGGACTTACGATCGATAGACTTGCCCAAGTGACTAACGAGATGCTGCCGCACCTGAGCGCCGACGAGGGCCTGCCGTCCGCGACGCGGAAGGTGTACATTAATCCCAATTTCCAGATGGCCCGCACAGCGTCTGCCCTGCTGCAAGGTCAAACTGCGCATCAGCTGCCGCCGTTTCAGGCGCCACAGTACCCAGCGCCCGCCATCCACATCAATCCGCACTTCCTGCAGCACCAGCGTGCCATGTACGAGCAGTTCCAGCAACAGCAACTGCTCCAACAACACCAACAGCAGCAGCAGCATGAGTTCCAGCTCCAACAGGTTTCCGCCTCTTACTACAGCCAAACACCTCCGATGCCAGTGACTCCTGCGCCAGCCACACCACCACCGCCACAGGCCAGGATCATCAGCAAGGCAAGCACGTGTCTGGTGCGTAAGGCTCCGGTCAAGTCCGCGGCTCCCCCACCAGTACCCACTGCTCCCGTTGTTGTTCCCTCCCGCGTCCAGCCGCCCTTGGTCAGCATTTCCAAGCGGAAGATTGTGCGACAGGGAGCTGTGACGGCTGTTCCTGCCCCCCAGCCACCAGCGCCGCCTGCCAAGCGCACCAGGTACAAGCTGGTGCGCGCCATATCACTAACCTTTACTCCTTTGGTCAAGAAGCGGCGGCCGCTGCGGGAGTTTGTTGGTCAGTACGCCTTGAGACGAACCAACGAGGCGGAGCCCAAGACCAAATTGAGGTAGGAATTATTCGCTTATTTGCCACAAGAGTTCCTTATGTGATAAGTCCTTGCCAAACAGTTGATTTTCCTGCGATTTTCCTCTCTAGGCTTAAGATCACCTTGTAGTAAAAATCCTCGCTTTGTAAACTATATGTGCAGCTATATAATTATATTGCAGATCCGAGCCACAGGTGCTGAAGCTGGGCGGCAACAAGTCCCTAAGCATGGTCAGCATACACGGCGTGATGTACAAGAAGATATCGAAGAACAAGATAACGAAGATGGATGCCAGAACTGCGACGCCCCGGACCCTGAAGCGACCGTTGTCTGGCAGAGCGCTATTCGTTAGCGGGAACAAGTTTATCCTGGATCCTTCGGGCTGTCGTCTAACCCGAGTTTTATCTTCAGCTCCACCTCTGCCAAATGCAGCTGCTGCTGCACCACAGATAAGCGTGAATCGCACTATACTGCGTCGCATCGACATTGGTGGACTCACCTATGTGGCTTCTCCCAAGACCCAGAACGTCTTCATACGCACCACCAATCATGTGTCGCGAGCCCATCTAATTACCGCCAGGCAGAGAAGTTTGACGCTGCTGAACAAGTCGCGGGTGAAGACCAATGTGCCTTGTCCCATTTACCAGAAGCTGGGCAAGTGTGCCGCCCACAGTCGCGGAAAGTGTCGCAAGCTGCACGACCAGCGGCAGGTCGCCATCTGTACCAGGTTTGTCCCAGGCCACGCGAGGAGTGCTTACACTTCGATGGCTTTCCCGGTGCAGTGTCCCCAATACGGTTTCCATTCTCTCCATCCTTTACTTACAGCTTCCTGCGCGGCGAGTGCTCCAATCCGGACTGCCTGCTCTCGCACAACGTCACGCTGGAGAAGATGCCCGTCTGCCGTTACTTCCTGCGCGGTGTCTGCGTACGCGAGGACTGTCCGTACCTGCATAAGAAGCTCAGTCGCAAGGCCGACATCTGCATTGACTTTGTGCGCGGCTACTGTCCGCTGGCTGCCGAGGTAAGTTCACTAAGCCATTCCTGCTGAGGTGTAACCTATTAACGCCCTTGCTCCTTCAAGTGCAACAAGCGACACGAATTCGCATGCCCGGAGTTGGAGCGCCAGGGCAAATGCGAGTTGTCCAAGTGCGTGTTCTGCAAGAAACCGGCATTCAAGCGGTTGGTCAAGTCGCGGCCGAAGGCGATTATTATTAAGGTTGCCAAAATCGAGAAGAAACAAAAAGAGCCTGATGCCAAGGATGCGGATGTTCCTAGTAGCTCAAGGTACTTCAGATGCGACAGTGACCAGGCGAAGACTCCCAACGATGATACAGAAAGGAAAGAGGCTCAGGAGGAAGAGGCGTTGGACTTGGCGGAAACAGAACCTACTGGTGGGGTCCTCAAGCGCCCAACCCTGGGAACGCTGCCCGCTTTCATACCTCTCGGCGACGGCAGCGAAGAGGAGTGATAGTGCAATTGTGTGGAGACTTGGACCCAACGTTTCAGGTACAAATTAATTTGGTTAAGTATCGTTATAGCGTTTATCCTAAGCTCTAATTTCACTAGATTTATTTCTACATTCAATAAAAAGACCAATATATTTGCATAAGATCAAAGGTTGAATTTTGTATTTGGGGAATTATACCATTACACCTTTTTATACCCGGTTCCCATAGGGTACAAGGGGTATTAAAGCTTAGTGGAAACCGAAAATGTATGTAACAGGCAGAAGGAGGCTTCTCCGACCCTATAAGTATATAAATTCTTGATCAGCGTCACCAGCCGAGTCGATTTAGCCATGTCCGTCTGTC
>JAEIIF010011431.1:0-11170 GCA_018874455.1 Drosophila trapezifrons
CAAGCCTCTAATGAAAACTCTAATTAATGAAAACTTGTGCCCTGTGTCTTAAGGCCATTATCAATGCAGTGTATTGTTTAAGGAGGACAAAACAATATAATTAAATATCAATCCTGAGATAGTCGCCTCTGTGTATCTACACTTTAACGTCTTCTGTAATCCAATCCGTTTTCGCAACTAACTCCGAGCCGGATGAACTTTGAGATACGAGTATGCACACAATATCTCCGCTTGGAACTCGGCAGAAACTTGCCAAGCTGATACTTTGTTACCTCGAGCATCGTCTCCCGGAGTCTTAATTTAACTCAGTCTCTTGTTTCTCCTTTGCAGCAAACCAACTGTGACGTGCTCTTAGATGAAAGGAACGTGCGATGCAATTGAATCCAAGCAGACATACTGAAACGCACTACTGGATTGTGAGTATCCCTTCGGCCGAGACCTTGAACTCTCTAGTATTTTATTATAATTTCCACAACTTGACAACTCCTTGCGGTTGCAATTATCGGGGCATAAAAATGTTAGGCCAAAAAGTCCAAGTCGTTGCCAAAACGCAAATAGTGGAGCCGGAAAAAGTGCTCAAAAATGGGGCTGATGTCGCATTGTCTCTGAATCTGAATTGGCAGGATGCCAGGCGGACAGGAAGCTCCATCGGAGGCAGGATGAGCCCCCGGGCCGGAGACAATGGCTGCCTTCGAGTGTGTGTCCTGGCAATAGAATTTTATTGCTCCAAAATTGTTCGGAAAATTACACAATTGTCGAGGACTGTGCGCCTTTGGCCCCCATCTTTCAATCTCCCCGCCTTCATCCTTGCCAAGACTGAATTGAAAGGGTTAAATCTAAGGCCTATGGCCATTTATTTAATTGACCAACTAAGCAACTTAATTTCGTCGCCTATCTTAATCTAACCACAGCATCGCCAAGTCTTTGCCAGAAATATATAGATATAAAATGCAATTAGTATGTGTTTTCAAACTTTCAATCAGGTTTTCCCTTCTAGGCATCTATTGTAAGTGACAATAATAAGATAATAATATAGATATGTACAAAATAATTTGGACTTTAACCTCTTTACATCACAATTTCAATTAAAATAGTCAAAACTCATCTCGGAGGCAATTCATTTAATTGGCCCACTTAGATAAAGATGTCTTGTTCCAGTCTCCGCTCTCCTGTCCGCCGGATTCCTGGTGATGCATATTTCATGATCTATCCAGACATATAGTCAATAAATCATTCATGGCCCCTCCCTACGCCACAGTGAATCGACAGATTCCCACACGAGGAATCTGATTTCTATCGCCTTGTCTCGGGATTGACATTATTTGGCCTCGTCTCTGACCCGAAATGCCAACTGCAATTGACATCTCTGGCTGCAAAATTGATGATCCGCCTCCGGACCTGGCTCCGAATCTGGGTCTGACTTGTCCGTCTGGCCATAAAATTGAAAAGATTCCCTCGCAAATGATTTGTAACCTCCTTCGCCGCGAAGCGTGAAAACAGAAATACACAATTTGATTAAAAAGTCCAAGCGGGGCGTGGCCTTGTCCGGGGGGAAAATGATTGAAAAGTCGGTGGCAATATCTAATGAACCTTTGACTTGGCTGAAAAGAGGCAAACGAAGATGTCAAGTTGCTCAGTGAACTTTACTTAAGGAAAGCCAAATTAGGGAACTTTTATTTGGGGGAAGGGTAAAGACCTTTTTTCCAGCGATGAGAAACGATTATTAAAAGGTCAGCTGATAACAAATAATTTATTACTTTCGGGTTGGGTAAAGGTATATAAAGAATTTTATATAATTTTTACAATCGAGGTATTAGAAAGAAGGCATTTATACAGCCTCATCTAGAGGGTCTTCTTAAAAAATAATTAAAGTTTGTCAAGTTATATGCGGCCTATGATTTAATTATAAATAATTGGAAATATATTATAAAAGCTTATACAATTTATTAGCAACTGATTTCTAAGCAGAACTTTTTCTTTTGGAGTTACGATAATTATTTAAAAATTACTAATTTCTCTTATAAATTTGTCTAATTTCTCCATTTTTCAGACCCTATTTTGGTGTGCCTTAGGAGGTTTAATATTGGGTGGAATTGTTGTCATCTCATACTGGATAAGACGATGCAGGTATGTATTGAAACCAAGGCTAGTCTGTACCCAAACTTCCCTCTATGAATTCTCGGATATGAATACTATATATCACCTATATATCTGCTGCAATCTGCGTGGACAAAAGCGCAGAAGGAAACTATTCAATCCAATTAGTCCGGCTAGAATGGTTGGGCATGGTTTTCTACCTGTATCTCTCACTGTATCTCAACGTTTTGTTTTTGAAAACTAAAAAAAAAAATGTTTCAACTGTCGGGGGAATAAGCCCCGTGACACGTGACGTTTCTCGAAAAAATAGCGGAGACAACGTGAACGGGCCAACGACCACAGCGAATTCACGTGGGGATTTTCACCAGCCCCTGCGGAAGGGCGGAAAGACTGGGCGGTGGGGGTGGCCTTTCCAGTGCAGCTCTATGAGCCTGTGGTGACATTAGAAAATACGCAAAATTGCCAGTTGGCCGAGCAGAACAACTGAATAATTCAGCCCGGCAATTGGACGGACAGACGACTGTTTGAGCAATTAACTTAATGATGCAAGGTCACTGGAAATGGGCCTGGCCAAAGCCTGGGCCTCTTCATCTACTTACTATACTTCTTCCCAAGCCCCACCCCTGGAAAATGGCGCAAATGGGGCTGGGTTCTTCTCCCCAACAGTGACGCAGTTGACTTTTAGCATTTCAGAGGGCGGTGACCAGTGGAGCTATCCTTATCCCACTCCCATCCCGGGGATCCATTACGATTGTTGGCGCCAGCTCGTCCGGACAGACAATGAAAAATATATGCGATAAACATACAGTAGAACGTCTTTGGGACTAACAATTATCTATAAAGAGAAATTAGTAAATATTTAATAGGAAATTTTAATTTGGTTAACTGAGTTGAACATTTTTAAAGGTATTTAATGGATAAAGTTGAAGTTTGGAGTTATTTTTGAGCGTAGGTCTCTGTTTATACTTTAAAATACTTTCTATTTTGTTAAATTAAATTAAATAAGATTTACCTGAAAGCTGTATAATTTAGTAGCATTCTTGAAAATTAATTTCCTTTATTGTTACCAAAAATAAGTTAATAAACTTTTCAAGTTAAAGAAGGTTAACCGTATGGTATAGTATATATATATTAAGGGACACACGCACTAAAAGGACAACTGACCGCGCCGAACGGCTTCCATTTCCAATTTCCATCCGCCTCTCCTCGCTTTTCCTCCATTTTCATTTTGGCTTCACGCGAGGCCAGCGCGTAAAAGTTTTCCAATTTTCATATGGAGCGATCAAAGGCAAACCCGCCAGCAAACAAACAGTAATATTTGCATACAACCGAATGTCCTGGGAGTAATGGAAGCCGTAGTGGGAGTTTGCCAGTGGGTGTGGAGCCGGAGCTGGTGCTGGTCAGAGCGAAGGTAAACAGTCGTTGAGCGGGTCATGATTAATGTGTCACGAAGTGCCGCAAACACACACCACACACACCATTTTAATGGCGGACATGGCACAGTGGGGAAATGCCGAGCAAGAAAGGGTTGGTTTCATTTAAAGACTAAGTTCAGACATTGCTTAATTTATTTTATTTATTAGGGGGTTCTAAATATGTTATTTATTTTGAAGAAACCTCTAAATATGTTTTCAAAGTAAAATAAATTTAAATTATTTTAAGTACGTTCAGGAAACTATAAAATGTTAGGCTTAGTCAAAGTCTTAGGCATTATTTAGATGTGGAAAAGTATTATTTCTGAACTAATTCCAAACCATCTTCTTTGAAACTAGAAATATAATGTTTATTAACGAATAAGTAATTTCTAACACTCATTAAATTGTTGATGAAGTGCCTACCTACCAGAAACCGACTGAACTTGACCTTGTCCCCCTGGGGCCTGTAATTTGAGAGGGACCACGGTAAATTATCCATACATTGTTAGCCAAACAGACTGGCATGCCAAGTTCAAGCGGGGATTGGTTAGCAGGTTCGGTTGGCCAAGGAAGAGCAAATAATAGTGGAATGAATACATAGCCGACATTCCTGGCGAATGCCAAGCGAACGGCGGACGGCGCTCGTCGTGAGTCAGTTGGAAATTGTCATAAAAATTAAAAATCAATTTTTATAATCCAGTTAGAAGGGGAAAACGCACAGACCAAAGCGGGACAGACAACACAAAAAGGGACAGAGTGGGGGCTGGCCGCCGAGTCGACCACAAATACAGCCACAAACGAGAGGCGATATGGCACGCAAACATTGTGGGCGCACTCTATACATACCGACGTGGCCTTATATACGAGTAATACCTGAAAAAACACACCTCGGTCCGACTGGAATGAAGAATTTCATAGTTTTCGCCCCAAACGAAACGATATTCGAATCGCACCTTCATTAACGGACGACCCGTGAACCGTGTTGGCTGCGTTTTCATGGCTTAAATATTCTAGTAATTTATACCGCAGAGTCAAGTTCTCGTCAGCAAACGTTCCGGCGCGCGTCAGCGGGTGTAAAACTTTGAGAACTTGTTCTAACTTGGAAAAGTTAATTTGGGTGCCCCGAAATTTCTAATCCATTACATGGCACGCGGCGCTGTGACACCGGAAACTCAACTCTTTGCCAACTTTGTGACGTCCCCGAAACTATTTAATTATTTATTAAAATCCGTCTGACCCAATCAACAACGAGTGCATCCATTATGGAGCCGTGGAGGTCGTGCAGAGTGCTGGTCTAGTGCTGGGCGTAAAAGTTCCCCTCCAAATCGTCAAAAGCAGGTGCCACTCGCTCAGGAGCTCTGTCCCCTCGTCATCTCTCCATCATCATCATCATTTTTAATGTGCAATTCTATTTCGGTCGCCATTTGCGGTGGAAGATTAAATGAGCTGGGTGGCTTGTAATGACGGAAATAATGGTCTTGTTCTGAGAGGATTTCTGTGGAGATTATTCGTGAAAAATGAAGATTAAGAAAATATAAAATGTGAGATGTATTTCAAGGAATAAAAATCTGTTCCTGGGATTTTTTAACATTTGCCAAAAGTTTCCGCAGATCTTTCTTACTCCATTTTCGATATGATAAAAGTGTTCTTGAATCCGCAAAGAAATTTAGAATAATCGATCAATTTAAATCCATAAAGGTTAGCAGAAAAAAGGTTTCCCCGGTTGGGTTTGCCCAACTTCTTTAACATTTTGCTGCGAAGCCCACATAATACCCACCAAAATAATTAGTAATTGACTAAGGGCAAGGAGACACTTCCTACCTATTTTTAACTCTCAGCATGAGTAATATGTGGCCACTAAGCTCTTGCCGAAAGCGATTCAATTAAAGTGCCCAGAATTAATGTCTGGAACAGCGAACTAAGCCCAGGTTAAGTCCCAGACGAAGAACAAACCGATATTGATTAATGACATCTGTTTCCAGTCGAACACGTTACCAATACTGTAGGTGTCCTCCTCCCTAGCCCACATCGCGTTTTCCTTGGCCATTTACCGAAATTGACAATTTAATTTGCACTGAACAAGCTAGTGACGGACAGAATAATGCAATAATCAAAGTGGAGGATAAACCAGAGCTCGGCTCGCATATCGTGATTGTGGATGTGAATATGAATATGAATTTGACACCCGGACAGGTGCAGGGAAGGGGTAAGGGAAAGGGCTCTCTGGCATGGGGTTTCTTTGCCGCACACCTGAAAGCCAAAAGAAAATAAAAGGCGGACCACTTACACCGCTCCCAAAAGGAAAATCAATAAAGTGTCTTGAAAGTAAAAGGCAGAAACGAACTTTGAGCATTTGTGTGCTGTCCCTGATTAGATAAATGGCCCGAGGGCGGCGGCAGGGGACTTGAGAAAGAGAACAAATACGATTAAATCAACCTACAAGGCGCATGCAACAACAGCAAGTAAAAAACACAATTTAAAATTAGAATTAGACAATTAGACAAATGGGACGCGGGCCGCGGGCCCTGGGACGGGAATGTGCGGCGAACACGTGCAAAAAATGTTGCCTGGTTTATACACTCTATATAGAGCTCAATGTCACGCAGCTCTCTCTCACACACACACACACACACAGCTCTTGAGGGGAGATGTGCGCGGCACACGGGGCGTATGATTTATTTAAGCGTCTATTAAAGTCCTTTCCATTGTTCCGCCGCCGCCACTGCGAGTGTGTGTAGTGGCTGCTTTTATTGTGTTCGCCGTGCCTGTGGTTTACTTTTCACCGTGTGAAGGACATTCGTTGAACTGCAACGCATTTGCTTTCGGTAAAATAACTTCAAAAGTTTCGCATGTTGAAGGGGCGTGTACTTTTTAATTAACGAACCAGCCGCGACAGCAAACAATAGGGGGCCAAGTGTGGCGGCATTTCAAATGGAAATCTGATCTATCATGCCTCCGCCAGGTGGTTTAATTGCTGTTCCGGCTAAAAGCAAAACCGGCAGTTCAACAGGAGAGAAGCCTCCCACTTATCATAATTGGTCAAAGGCTTTCCACTCACATGCGACAGAGTAGGCACTTGGAAAAATGTCAGATCCATGTTATACAATATTAAACAAGCAATTTGTCACTTAAATTAATATACTTTTTTTTTAAATTAAGCTTTAAAAATTGTAAAGTAGATAGGAGTCATTTTAATCAATCTAAATATATTCTCAATAAAAAGAGATAAACAGAAAAATAAATAAAACTAAAGAGTATATTTCAGCTAATGCTTTTATCTTGTCGAAATGTTTTATATAAAAAATTTTAAAAGAGAATTCTTAAAATAAAATTATTTTTTCTTCAAATACTAAGCTAAAGAAATTATCAAATATTTGTATACCATTTATTAAATTCTAATAGTTAATAAAAGAAATATACATGAAATAATTAACAATCATTTATATTTATTCCACAAACTAAAGGAAAAATGTAGGAATCTTTTTTACAAATATATAGACAGAGCTTTTTGTATGAATTTATATTTCTAAATAGGGAAATGCTGCAAACATAAGTGATATATGTAGGGTGTACGCAATATATGAGACAGGAAAATTAATCCGAAAAATTATTTCAATTGCTGAGAATTTTCACTGTAAAATTCCAGATATTCCAAATATCAAGCACTAATCGATTGGCTGATTTCAATTGGTTGCCGGAAAATCAAATAAATTATGTAGATATAAGTCTGCAGACCGGGGTCAAGTTGATTTTGCCAGCATCACAATTCATCAAATGTCTATCCCACCACCATTAACCCTCGCAAAAACTGAAGAATCGAATTGTGTAACTAAATTTCTGTAACCATCGAACCTTGGATCTAGGTGTCGTGCATTTTTGGACTGTAGCGAACTTTGCCTAGGCGATCGCGATCGGTAGGTAAATTTGCTTTCGTTGCATCAGCAAGTCAAGTTACCGAGCGGAGCAAATTAGTCAGCAAATTGAGAGCAAATCAAATCACCAGAGCAAAGCTAAAAACCCACAACTGTTCCACAAGCAAAACGATTTATGATTTTCCAAATCTCCAATTGGCTGCAAAATTTAAACACTCCAGACACGCTGAAATTAGTTGAACTTTTCATTTGAATTTCACACAATTTTATTATGCAAATTTCCTAGATTTCGCTTCTATACAAATTGGCTGCAAATTAGTTTAGTTGAATTGAAAAATTGGCGTATGACCGAAAGCATGTTTTGCCCCTCATTTGATTATCCTTTTCCTTAACATTTCCGCTTCCGTTTCACAGAACCACAATCCACCGTCCACCGTCCACCATCCACAATTCACAATGAAAAACAACCAAGGAACTTGGCAAAGTTCATTATCAAAATGCTTTTGTGATTGTCTTTTACAGCAATAATTAAACCTCAGTTGATTTACACTCCTTGAACGATTGTTGAGCAAGTGCAACTGCCGGGGTGATAGATATAGCTTATATAGCTTATGATTTACCCATTTTACCATCCACGAAGCGCTTCTGTCAGTTCTCGTTTTTCATTTCGTTGCTGCGCTAATTCCTCGTTTCTGGATTAATCAATTTCTTAAACGTCTTTACCGCATATTTATTTCCATTTCCCCGTGGCCACTACTCAACCTTTGTTCGAAAAACCAAAAAAAAAAACAAAAAATACCCTCCCACAGGACACATCCAGCGAAGTCAACGATCCGGCAGCGGCGCATCCGGAGCCGGAGCTCATCATCAGCTGCCACCGGGATCAGCGGGATCAGCGCGAACGGGATCATCTCCAGAGGGATAGTAAAGTCATCACCCGATCACAATCCTCGGCGTCGACGACGCCGCATGCTCCAGTGCATCAACTGAAGCAGCAGCAGTCCCTGCCGAATCCCCCGCCCTCGCAGCACCACAGCAGCCACAGTCACAACCACAACCCAAACGCCTCCAAGTCCGTCTCGATCCTCGTCTACAAGACCCTGAACACGGTCTTCAAGAGCAGCCGCAAGATCATCGTTCGCGTCTGCGAGGTGGCCAGCGCCAAGAAGTCCTTCACCATGTTCAAGTTCAACAAGGCTGCCCAGCAGCAGAGGATGGACAACAGGGCCAGTGCCGTCACAGGACACGACCCCTTCGTCCGGCCGCCAGTGCCCGAAAAGTGAGTGAATCCTTGGAAATTATCCCTGGAATCCCGAACTCAAAAAAGCGTTTGAAAAAGGTTGGAAAAGCAAAGCGAAATATCTGGCGGGAGTTTTGGAAAAATATATATGCACTTTTTTAAAATTTTCAGAAATCATTTAATCTATAGTCCCATATGTGTATTCTTGGATTTCAAAATTATAAAATGATTTAAATAAACGAAGAGAAAAGCATTGTTCAAGGAATTCAAATATATATAGGAAATAAACCTCCTATTACAGACATAAACCCTGATTTTCACAAACTCGTAAAGTCTTTTCACTTCGTAATCCTTTTTGATAATTTGAAATAATTATTAGAACTAATTTTTGTTTATTTTTATGCCAAAAGCAAACATTTTTTATGAGTATCTGAATGCATTACTAACCTTTTTCATCAATTAATTAGTATAATAATATTATTAATTAAAATATTCAAGTCAAAACTATAATTATTTTTATTCAAAAGATCTTAAATCATTTTTTCCATTTATTTTACGGAATACTTGAATTTAGTTAGTGACTTCTTTAAATAAGTAAATCAACGATACATATTCAATCATTTTGATGTACTTTAATATCAATGATTAATTATCGATAACATCGATTTACTTCAATATCAAAATCCAGTATTTATAGCAAGTGCTTTTCCAACACTTTGATCATAATTAAGTCGAGTGTGCCAATGTGTGTGTGTTTGTTTCTCAATTCGAAATGCAACCGTTCTGACGTCGATAACCGATAACCAACCCGATAGGAAAGTGAAGCACATTATGAAGAAGCTGCACAAGGCGAACGGCCTGAAACGCTCCAACTCGGCGATCGAGTTCGATGTCTCGGCCCTGACAGCCGCCAATCGCCGCCAGATCTACAGTAGGTGAGTACCCGATCCGATCCGATGAGTATATACGCCCGTCCGTGTGTGTATATAGGACTTTTGCAATGTGTGGGCGAACAACACCTAGCACAGTGCACAGGTTCCTCGAGTTATTTATTTCATTTAGTTTGTGACACGTTTTCGGTTCGATTCAGCGAAGCTTCTTTGACAGACCGACAATGGAAGAGAACACACACACTTACCGCTGATTTTGTTCGTTTATTTCCATGTTTTCTTTTTGCCAAAACCAAAACCAAAACCAATACCAAAACCAATACCTAAACCCACAAAAAAACACCCACCGCAACCACCATTGTGTACCCTTCTATTTGCAGCAATCGGTCGGCGAGCTCGGAGCAAGATAACTCAGATCTATCCGAGCACTCGGAGAAATCGCCGCTGGTTAGCGCGAGGTTAGACAATCTAGCTAGGCTCTTCTTTAGCAAGTCGATGCCAGCGGAAACCGGAAGTAGAGATACCATAGATTCAGTACTGAATACAAGGTTGCATTTACTACTCTACTCTATACTATACTAAATAATTATACTATTTTGTAATTAGCTTGTACTAATACTTGAGATACAGCATCAGCCCCCGCTAGTGTACAGATATCGATGCCATATTCTCAAGTGCCATTTTATTCCTTTTGCTTGCCCAGTTTTATCGTTTCGTTCCGTTTCGTTTCGATTCTGTTGATTTTTTATTCCAGCTCGACAGCACTTTGCATGCCAAAAATGAATAGAAATAAAAACTGAAAATGCTTTTAATGTTTGCCACACGTAGATTTTACCGTAGCAACCAAAGAAGCCACACTGAACAATTCTTTTTTAATTCAAATACACTAACACACATGCACTCGTACATAGAGATAACACAAGTAGTCCAAGAGAAACCCATCTGATGTGTCTAATGTTTTCAAGAGGGTTGAGCCGCAGCAAACAAAAAATAATTAACTTGAAAGCTTTTGTGGGCAATCATATTTTTATTAAAGCAGCAAACAAAATATATATAATACAAATATCCCTTATTTCCCTCAGCTTTCAGCGGATATCTGGCTTTGACTCTCTTTCTCTGTAGCGAAATATTTTCTGCAACTTTATTCTCGAAAGTTTTCTCATTTCGAATGAAAAGCCAAAGGCAGTGCCAGAGTCAAAGTATTAAATGCGATGATAGAATGCATTTTCCGCCGCACCCAATCCCCCTTTCTTTTGTTCCAAAAGGCAGGCGAAAGTTTGCCAAGGTGAAAATTCCTCAAATTAGATGCCCTGCCATACAAATACACAGAAAGAAATAATTTGGTGAAATGAGGATCGATCCCACATACATTTTGTTTTATTTCAATGTGAGTCCAAATTTAAATTAGGGAAACAAAATGTTTATTAAGGATATATCATTATGTGATATATAGACAAATGATGTTGTCTAATCGAACATAGCAAATATCGTATTGAAATATATACTTACTTCCTATATACCGAAATCAGCAATATAAAACTTAAATATATATCGGATTCAATATACAATTTTTACAATGAATTAAGTAGGATTGCATATAGTGTCATGACACGGGGCACAAGTTTTCATTAATTAGAGGCTTCATTAGAACCTTGA